>JACEGR010001474.1:0-166859 GCA_014170235.1 Listronotus bonariensis
TTCTAGCTTTGGCCCGATGCAATACCGAGCTTTTGTGTTTGATACCTTTTCCTATTACCTACCCAAAAATATCAGCATTTTTACATTTGTCTAAAAAGAGAACATAACTCAAATATTTATGAATTATTTCATATATATAAGATTTTGGATATTCAATATAAATAAGTTAAGTAATATTTTGTATATGTTTAAAAAAAATTATACTGCAAATATATTAAGAATATTTATAGAATATTGAGAAAATATATTACAAATATATTATTGAATAAATATTTCTTATATTCAATATAAACAAAATATTTAACAAATACCTATATGGTGCTATCGGGGAAACTATACATAATTTTAAAAATATATTATATTTTTGAGTCTCTTTGTATGCTGTCAACTTTTATATTTTTTATTTTACATAAGAGTATTAACACAACACTATTTTTTTCTTTAATTTTATAAATAAAGCCGTGCAAAATTTTTAAATTTTAAGTAAAAAAATTATTTGGTACATTCTGTACTATTTAAAAATACATATTTTATTAAAAAGCATAAGCATGTATTAAAAAAATGGGGTTGCCATTATGCAAGGTGTTTTAAAATTTTAAAGGGTATGTTTTTATATTAAATATAGCCTTGGCCATAATTTTTAGGTAACCATATGGCAATTTTTTTGCTTAAATACTAGGACATAGGTTTACTTAACATTTTTTTAATCATCTAAGAATTTACAGCTCCAAAAATAAGCATCTTATTTTAAAACACCTTGTATAGGTTAGATCTGTTCATACGGAAAGTTTTTTTTTAATCCGGATATTTCAAAAATGCTGATTAAATCAACTAATCAGATTAAATTTTTAACACCCCGCATTTTCAAAATCATTTACTTCTAGACTAACAATAAAGTAAGTTGGGTTAGATCGTCATATTTAGACCTCAGGAATCGTGCTAATTTTTTTTTCTACACATTGTATATTTTCATCTGTCAGCAGTATTCGCTCTGTAAAATGGGCCCTATAAACGTTCACTATGTATTTAAAATAAAGCCAATATTTATTTTAAAAAGTTGGTAACTTTTACCATAAATAAATTATTAAAATATAAGTTAAATTCAATAAGGCATTTTGCTATTTTATTCACCAATAAATCCCTAATCAAAACAAAATTCCAAGAGCACCAAGAATAAATTAAATCGACTTAAAATTCGCCATTCGCCCTTCAATTGCAAATTCGCCCTTAATTGCATTCAAAACACATTAAACTTTTCCGCGAAAAGGGTAGCGAAATCCTTAAAGTTGTTCTAATTCCCTTTGATGTAAGCTGACAATGAATAAGTAAGATTCGAAACAAGTTCTGATAACTTACTCCTTGCTCTCTGTATGAATTAGCAACAAACTTGAAAAGGACAGCACCATAAGGCTTAAAGTACTTATCATATGATTTTTCTACAACTGTTTTTACAGTCTAAAAATATTTAATATACCATCATCAAAAAAAAATCACTGTACAAAAACTTAACCTAGAAGAGCGTTGCGTGTTGGTTAAACAATATTTGTAAATAACAATTAAAAAATTAATTTGTGTATTTATTTTTTTCCTAAAAATGTTGGAAAATAATTAAATAATTTGATTTCCAATTTAGGTAAGTTAGTACAGCTTAATGTCAAAACCACTTGAAGCAAGAAATTTCAAACTGTAAAAAAATTCCATGCAATAAAAATTACAGCAAAAAAATGTCATGCAAGAAAACTTTCAAAGGTGTTTCAAAAGCAGCAGGGCCGGTATCGACTTAATTTTTTTAAATGACACCACCTGCATATTTTGACATTTTTAGATGTTACGGATAATTCTAGACAAATTTCATGTACATTGTCTCATGCCTATCTTCAAATGTTTTCGATTAATTAAGGTTTGAAAAGTAACATTTTTGGCACATGTATAATTTAAAATTTATTTTTGCAGTTTGTTAATAACACAAATTACAAATTACACAAATTTGAAAACAACTAATATAATTATTTTGATAAATTCTTAAAAATAAAACAAATTTATAAATAAATGTTTCGATTAATCATAAAAACAAATTAATAGTAGATGCTCGATAAGTTAATTATATTTAGTGACATTTTTTTTAAGTATAGCATTTTAAAAATCACAAAATAATAACTAAAATTGCATTGTCGAATTCCTTTTGCGTAAATGAAAAATTGCAGCAGGAAAATTTCATGCAAGAAATTTTTGCGATAAATTTTATAGAAACAGCTTTAGTGTTTAGAATTTATCGCTTCAATTTTTGGATAATAAAATTGACTCACCTACAAATATTGTAAAACAATTAATTTAATTAAATTTAAAAAGTAACAAGGATAAAATAAATACATCGTCGCGTCCGAAAAAGTTTAGTTTTCCGCACTCAGTTTGGTTCTGAAATAGTGACTTTTTCGCATTAGTTCGGAAAGATACAAAAGTATTAAACCATATAGTAGCAAGTAGCAATAAAGGATTTTCGTAAACTTTATGTTTAAAAAGAAAATTTTGTCTTAGCCAATCCAACTTAAGAGGTGGAAGAACGCATTCCGCAGATACTAATATTTCCATAACAAAAAAATTCCTCCAATCCGCTATTAATCTGCAAAATGATACAAATTGTAAAAGGTGTTTATTTATATTTTGCTACCCAATATAAGTTAAAAGAATAGAAAAAAATGTCCTGTATAAAATTTCATACTTTTTCATCTATTTCCTTTCAGCATAAAAAAGTAACGAATGAACATCAAAAACTTAAGAAGAATGAAGGGTTAACCTTTTTTTATGGAACACCCTGTTAATATGTCAATATTTAAAAGTTTTTTAAAAGCTTTACAAAGATATTACATTTGATATATATCTGTCTGTAATAGTTTTGAAATATAACAACTTAAATTTGAAAATAGATATTATTTCTATTATACCTACCTACGGCACTTAGGTAAGACTGTAGATGTAATGGAAATTATACCCAGATTTAAATGGCCATATTTCCAAAACTATTAAGGATGGATATACCAAACGTGGTACGTCACTTGGGCAAATGTACCATATGGAACTATCTTCTTGGGACAATGAGACCGGTGGACCATCAAAACTAACTTTGCATTTTTTTTAAACACCAACTCAACTTATTTGACTGAACTAAATTTAGTACGGGCATACCCCACTCGGGATAGCCCGTACGGGGCTTAACTAAAACTTTAACTTTATACTTGACTTCACTAACTACTTCTTATCTGATAAACATCCCCTTTTAATTTCTTTCTCTCTTCTTTAAATATCAAATTTTCCAGTGTTTGTTTTGCATTTCTACGCTACCCAGTTTGTTTAATGTTTTTATTTTATTATTATAAAAGTAACCTAGAAAATTGTTTAATTTATACTTTTAAGACCTTGACACCTCACGTATATTTTTATGTAGCAAATTTCCCAATGTTAAGTAAACTAATTAAAATGTATACTTATTTTAAAATTCCCAAAAATGTATATTTTTAAAATTCCCAAAATGTATACTTTTTTATACTAGGTGTTCACATATGCCCCCTTCTTGAAAGCGTTGGACCCACAACGCTATTAGAAATCAGACAAATTTACTTTAAACCCTTAAAAAAAATAGCAATATTACCGAAAACGATAGTTCCATATAGCTTACAAAAATTCAAAAATCTAACAATATTTTACCTATTATTTAAATTTATGTAAATAATCTTAACTTTCCAAAGTTTTAAAAACATCAAAAAAGTTTCATCTAAAATATGAAAACAAAAAAAATGTTCAAATAGCCTTTAATCCAAAAAACAATTGTTTTGATGAATTTAAAGCCTCGACTTTTTTCAAAAAATTAAAAGATTTGTCATAGATAATAAAAATTTTTTTAAATTTTTTGCTATTGTCAACAGAATAATTTCTAAATTTTAGATTTTCTCCAAGTAGTTTTATTTAAATATAGTTGTAACGGTTAAGATTATTTTTTAGAGAAAAGTGGCCTAAATTTTATACCTCCTATATAAAACACTTTAAATACATAGTGTTATTACTCATTAACTTTACTACATATGTACTATACAAAAACATCTGACTTGGTAAATAAAAAATGTTTATTTGAAACTAGCTAGCTCTGCATTATTAGAAATGGTCTTGACCTTTCCCGCATATTGTATATCATCAAAACAATGACCCTTTCATAACTTAATATTACATATACGGTGGGTTAAAAAAGAGTTATTATCAAATTTTACTTTTAGGCTACTTTTCTCTGCATATTAAATCATTATTATTATTAAAAATATTTTTTTCTAGTAAGTAAACACCAAAAAAATACAATTAATTAAAAAAATATCACAGATTTACCTAAACACATCACACAACACTCGATTACAAATAACATACTGTCCTAGATTGTCCTTCCTTTGTCGAACTGTACCGGTCCACCTTGCCTCCCTGTCCATGTCCTTGATGGTGCGTTCCATTGGCCATTTGTCCCGTACTTCTTCTCCACATACCATTGTCTGCCTTTCACTCCCATTTTCTTCTTCCACATCAGGTTACTGCAACTTCATGCCAATTTCCCCATATCCTGAGCTTCCTCAGGGCCGCTAGATAGTCTTGTACCCCACCATTCAAGACCATAACTTCAGAGCTCTTCCCCATACTAGAGCTGCGGCTTCCAGTGCTAATGCAGCCTCATGCTGCTTCTAAACTCCGTCTTCACGACGTAAAACAACAACTTCAACGCAAATAACTATTTCATATTCTTCTTCAACAACTCTGGCTAACACCATTTAGCCATATTTCAAAACTGAAGATATACCTTATCTTCCTTTTCTTGTAGCTACGCTGCTACCTCCTTGCAGCTACGCTACGCAACATATTTTTTCCCCATCTTCGTCATTTCACACACATTTTTTCTTCGGGGAACGGGACGCCTTTACCATATTTATGGCATTTTCTTCCACAAATACACTGAGGGGTAGGAAGGGCGTACCATGAGCGACTTTTCCTATCGCATCACAAAGGGCACTGGAACTGGGGCGGGCACAGCTTACCATAACCGACGTTTCACAAAGGTCACTGGGAACGGGGGCGCCTCCACCATATGTGACGTTGATATTTTGAAATACATATAGGGTCACTTTACGTCACTGGGCAAATGTACCATATGGAACTATCTTCTTGGGACCATGAGACCGGTGGACCATCAAAACTAACTTTGCATTTTTTTAAAACCAACTTAACTTATTTGACTAACTAAATTTAGTACGGGCATACCCCACTAGGGATAGCCCGTACGGGGCTTAACTAAAACTTTAACTTTATGCTTGACTTTCACTAACTACTTCTTATCTGATAAAAATCCCTTTTAATTTCTTTCTCTCTTCTTTAAATATCAAATTTTCCAGTGTTTGTTTTGCATTTCTACGCTACCCAGTTTGTTTAATGTTTTTATTTTATTATTATAAAAGTAACCTAGAAAATTGTTTAATTTATACTTTTAAGACCTTGACACCTCACGTATATTTTTATGTACCAAATTTCCCAATGTTAAGTAACCCAATTAAAAATTTAAATTTCCCAAAAATGTATATTTTTAAAATTCCCAAAATGTATACTTTTTTATACCTTTGTAAAACTTTTTAAAAGCCATTTTAATGGTGTCATAATTTACAGGGGTTTTCCTTTAAAAAAGTTTACCCTTTATTTTCTTTAGTCTTTAATGTTAATTTGATTCTTTTTTATGCTCAAATAATAGATTATAAAATGTAAATCTTTATACTGGGCGTTTCTATTTTTTCTTGTCATAGTTAAAAGTTGATGGAAAAATATAAATAAAATACCTGTACATTTACCATCAATATTATTAAGTACAAGTAGGGTATTAGGGGTATTGTGTTAAAATAATATCACTTTGTTTTTTCGACTTAGTAGATAAATTTTAATGGATGCAATAAACAAATTTTAAAAGCAGAATCAAAGTTTTTCATTTTAAAAGAAAATACACCAAAAGAATATTGGATGATTAGATACTTTTGCCCTACCTTGTATGACCACTAATGGACTCCACAATAGCACAAATGGACCAAAAATTTTAATTTTTCACTAGTCGTGTATGTTAAATACTTTTTGTTTCTTTGAAAACAAGATTCGCGCTAAGAAAGATGTTTTGTTTTGTCTTGCACATTGACTTCAAAAACAACAAAATGTTAAAACAGATCCAGACAAAACTGCCTTTACTTTTATTACTTCAGTAAAGTGTCAAATAAGAAAGGTTTTGGAATCTAATGAGCAATATTTAAAAATGTACAAAAACCATAATAAGGCTCGTAAATATCTTGCATTGTATTTTATTTTGATGTTTGTCATAATATCGAAAATTAAAATTAAGCTATTTTGACTGAAAAAAAAAGATATTGTCCGCACATTCGATTCCAAAGATCCCTTTAAAAAAATAATACTATACATACAGTGTGACTTATGGAGTCGTAGGTTAGCATCATATGGAAAACTTTTTTTTAAGCTTTACAAAAATACCACATTTGGTTCATCTATCTTTAATAGTTTGGGAAATATGGCCATTTAAATCTGGGTCTAATTTCCATTACATCTAGTCTCACCTAAGTACCGTAGGTAGGTATAATTGAACTTATGTCTACTATTTTTATACCTTAAACGCAAGCCATTAGATATCAAATTGGGTAATTGTTAACTTATGCGACACCACGGCGATTTTAATGATTTTTGGCATACGATTTAATTTTGGGGTGCTGACTATGAATCTGATATAATTTTTAGTCATAGAATATATAGGGAAACTTGACTAGAAAACTAACCTAAAATCACCTTATTTACCTTTTTTTTGGGTTTTTGCCAGCGTTGTATTCAGGGGTGGCCCGAGGGGGACATTCCCGGAGAAAAATCCCCTCCCTCGGGAAACTCTGTTGTCAAATCATAGGTATGAATGTATTCCAAAAGTATCTATACAATTTGTTTTATATATATATATATATATATATAAAAGCGTCAAGTAAAAACGGTTGGTTTGGTTTTTACACCTAAACCCTTTTTTTTTTGCTTTTTACTTTTTTGGGGTAACAATTTTCTTTGGTAACTTTAGATTCCCTAGAAAATATTAAATTTCCCCCTTGAAAATAATTATTAAATTTAACATTGTTTGTGCTAAATTGGCACTCAATATTTGATTTTCACTTTTTAAAAAACCCTTTTTTATTTATTTAAACGCTTTTTCAATCGCAGTAGCCATGGCGCGATGTTATGCCTATTGCGATTAAAATTGATTAAACGTGAAGCTTTGTAATATTATGGAAAAATTAATAAAATAAATTAAAATATTTTTTGCAAAAGAAAGGAAATATAGTAAAACTAAGGTAAATATTTATTTCAAGTTTGATGATGGACATCTCGAATACGAATCTTTGCTGAGTAAAAATTCTTTTGGATTTATAATCAGCACCTCAAAAAACTTTCGTATGCCAAAATCATTAAAATTCAAATGGTGTTAGATAAGTTAACAACTACCTCAAATTGTATTAATCTGCTAAAGGTTCGGCCAGAAATGTAAATTTTATTCAAGAAATAAGTACCTGTATTTTTGCTTATGTCAAAAACTGTTAGGAAGGAAAGATGTTAAGAATTGAAAATGACTTTCAAGTATGAAATTTTTTATTTACCTATATAAAAAACCTTTTTCAAATTTTTTTTTGCGATAATACTCATTTCTTTTTAGAGTACCTGGTATACCTTTTTTTATGTAAAAGCGGTTAAAGAATACAAATTTTTATTCAAAAGGTACATACAGAGTAGCTCAAAGAAGTTTTTCGTTTGTAATTAAATATAAAAGACTAAAACCCAAATAAATTTTTGAGATCCAATATCTGCGGAATCAGCCACTTTTTAACAAGGGTAAGTAAAGTTAAATCATCATATTCATATTTAAGCCTCAGGAATTTGTGATTTTCCGCAGCTTTTAAATACACCATGTATAAGATCTTTACATTAAACTCCCCCTGAAACTATTGATCTTTTTAATGCACTCGCTACAAAATTTAAAATTATTTTATTCTCATGAATGAAAGTTACATTAGGTTGAACATTCTACCTAAATCCGCATCAATCTCTAAACGTATACGTGTGACAACGCGTACGGTGCTGACTTGCACATTTTGTACCATCAGGCAGGCCAATTTCTGTGCCAGTGATAGATGGAGCTACTGTTTTATAGTCCTAAAGTCGCTATTAAATCCCGGCAGCCTGGAATGCCAATAGGACCATGACACGCGTTTCAATTGTTGGCATTGTGTCATTCGACTGTTTCGGGCGAAGATATGCCTTCGTCGCTATTGGATACAGATTTGTTCATTAAAAGGTTCCTCTTGAATAATGATGTTGTGTTTCAAGACAAGTCAGCTAAGTATTTAGTTTTTGTATTATTTTATCAGTTTTATTTTGGTCAAAAGTATAATAGCCAAATAAAAAATAGATTTATTTAATATACATGGTGTGTCCTAACAGCAGTTCTTCAAATTTATGTTCTTTTTGAGAAATAAAAGTAAAACCACTTTGAGTTATTATAAAAGCAATCATAAACAAGCGTAGTGTGTGGATAATTTTTGTAAAAAATAAAGTGGCTTGATTTTTTTCTTTAAAACAAAGCTCGATACGAAAAAACCATAACGTGTAATTGTCAATTGGTTAATCGAAAAAAATAAGCACTTTATAAAAGTCAGTGGTGTACTTTTTTCTCAATAATATTGGGTGTGGTACCCACTGCGACGCCACTGGACCCAATATTCCTAATTTAAAGTAGAGCTTTTTAAGCTCCTTATTATAATAAATAAGTGTACCAAATTTTATCTAAATCGTTTAAAGGGTTTAAATACCGTATCTCACAAATCAAACAAGTCAGAAAATATGTTTATGAAAATTTTTTTCATAAAAGGACATAAAAAATTATCCTCTTAAGTATTGTGCGGTAATTAGGAAACAACCCGTATGAAAATAGATCCTTTATCGTAGAGCAATATGTATCACTTTTGAATATAGTGTAAGAGTCCGTGAGTAGCAAACCTTCCTCATTTTGTAAAACGGAAAGTTTGTCAGTGCATGCTCCCAACATAGGTTGTGGCTTTGGCAGGTATCAGGTACCAAGGGTTAATTAAAATTTAACCTTTGTCCTTAATAAAGACTGAATTTAGATTGTGTTACTCGGGTACGTATTAGAAGATATTTACTCTAGTTTTGACAGTTCCAACTCCTTGGCGGACAAAAATTTTAGGGCTGCATAATGGTTCTAGGAAGTCCAATATTTCTGTTATTTAACAAGATAAAAAATATTTTAAAAAATTTGTAGGGTTTACAAATACGCATGACCTAAAAATGATTCGATGTATACAGAGTGTCTCAAGAAAAAGTTATTGGTGTTAGACTAGTTTTTTTAACATTTTTTTTGGTACACAGGTGGGTCGTTAAGCGCACAACCGACGCAAACTTGGTTCAAACCCAGCCAGACCAAAAATGTATTTATAAAGTTTGGTCAGACATTTAGTGGTTAGCCCAACTAAAGACGGTAAAAAGTGTAAATTTATCGACGCTAAAGTCCCTCAAAGACCAACACTTTACCGTATCCTACGCAACCACAGACTTGCGGACCCAAACCAGTTCAATAATAGGGAAGCATACGACTGTTTCTGGTTGGAGGCCTTATTTTGGGTTGTCGTAAATAGAACATCGGTTGACATTACCCAGAGGTAAAACCAGGGTGCAAAATAAGCCGTGCGGCTGGGTTATCCCTGCCCCTACAAATCTACCATCTACCAAGTAAATGCCAAAAGTGCAATATATTTTAAAAGAATAAGTTCATGTACCAGTTGAGTTCAAATAAACCTAAACTGAATACGAATTTGAAAACCGGGCATTAGTGTATTTTTACCAATTTAAATACAAAATGACATTCCAAATACAATGACGTTATATTTGCATTGATGGCACTCTAGGTAAAAAAAATAAAAAATTGGTGGTTAAGGGTCAAAAATTAGCACTTTAAGGGTCATTGTACTCGAAATGTCATTTTGTATTTAAATTAGTAAAAATTCACAAAGTGTTCCATTTAAAATAAGAAAGTTAAGGTCGTTGCCGGCTAAACCGGAAGTAATAGAAGACAACCGAATTTGTGAAACAATGCACATTCATATGATATACTCTATTTTACTATTTTAAACAATAAAAAAATTATAGGATGGAGCTACTGGCTACAGACTTCGGTATATGAGGTGAATTTTCTCGGAAACTACTGATACGATTTTAAAAACCTGATAGGGGGGAAGGCGTGAAATAACTGAAAAAAGTAAATTTTATCACCAAAATGTGTCCCCCTAAAAATTAAAATTAACGTGTTTCAAAATGTTTTCATATTTATATAAATAATAGAATTTTAGAGGGTGGCTCGTTTTAATTGGAATGTACTGTATCTCAAGATGACTGCTACTTAAAATGCGCTTTGTTATATCTTAGCAACTAATAGAAATAGAATTTAAAAAATAAAAAAATACTGGTTCACCAATTTTAGACCATTTATATTATTACAATAAAAAAAACAATGAGATGTTTATGTGAAAAAACAAAAAAATGGGTATGATACCAACAGGGAGATTGGCAACAGTTTCGATATCAGTGCTCAATGACTAAAACCAAAAATACTAGATTTGGTAAATGTTGCTTAAATTGTTTTTAAAATATTTAAGAGTGGCTGTATGTTTTACTTACCCTGTATGTAACATGAAAGATGCATTTTAATATCCTTTGTATAATTTTTTCATAACATTACAAGGTATGACATGCCGTTTTTATTATAATAATAAATATTTTTTTAATTTTCATTTGTTAAGTTTGAGATCTTTATATTACAGGATGTAATCGAATACCTTTTATGTATCCTTTGTTTTACCTTCGCTTCAAAAATGTGTTTTAAGTATGCGTCTCCGCGAACTTTAAATTTAATTTTAGTTAAAATTTCTCTGCAGTTATATCTCCAAGTTTCCCATATTTTATGTTAGCATCTTACCAGTATTTACATACATAGCCGTATACTTGGGTAGATCCAATTATATTTTTAATAAATTTAACCTATTAAAATTATTATAAGGTATGAGAAAGTGTATTCATAATTTTTATTATATTGGCATTAAAATGCTGATATATAATAGTATAATACTCATATTTTACTGGATTTAGCGGCTGTTTTTTTATTTAAATAAAAGAAAGAATTAATTTTAAAAAATTCTCATATGTACAGTTATATTATTAAAAAAATGGCGTAGAAGTATTAAAAAAGAGGTAACCTACTTAATTTTTGCGTCAAACTGGCTTTTGTTACTGATTTTTGTTAAAGGTTATTAAATGTCATAGGTTTTTAATAAAACACATTGGCTTGCAAATATTTTATTTTCAATATTTGGTGGCAATAGTTTAACAAATTTTGACTTCGTCAAAAAAATGCCACGTCAGTTATCTAAAATTCAAAAAGCTTAAGTAATCTGCAGAAAAAGTAAAGAAGAATATTTATTTTAGAGATTTAGATTTTAGATTTTAGATGGTATTACATCTAGATCTAAGCCCGAAGCTGATACTTTACATTTTTGAAAACATATGACATGTGATAACCTTCTCTAAACAGTCACTTTTGGAATTTGATGTTATACAACAAATTTCTGAGGCTAAAAATATGACGATCGAACGTAACTTACCTTAGCCCTAAAGTAAATCATTCCGGAGAGAGCAGGTGTTAAAAAATTTTTCTGGCTTCAGTTTTTATAAACAATTTTGGTAATAATAGGTGTAATGACAAAATATTTGGCTAGAGGGGGTTGTGGAAGTTAAGAAATAAGAATCTGCTTACAATTTTATTGTGACTTTTAAAAGGCGCAACCTGTGGCATCTTGCACAAAATAGAAACGAACTTTTAGAGACACTTTGTGTATTACTTTCAAATAAAAATGTTTATTATTTACCATGTTTTGCCAAAATAAGGTATTTGGTAAAAATAGATTTAAGCAGCAGTTTTTAAGATATAGGGAATTAAAAAAAACTTTCTGCATGACCAGGTCTAAATTTACAGGATGTTTTATAATTAGATGCTAATTTTTTAAAGTGTAAATCCAAAGGTTATTTTAAGATTTTTTTTTTTTAATAAACCTATGTCCTAAATGACCCAACATTTGAGATTTAGAGAGGTAAAAAAACTCTTTTTTTTAACTTTACCTGTATTTCAAAAAATAAGCCTTTTAGAAAATGGATTTATAAAAAAATCTGCTTAAATTCACCCAAGAATTCACAGTCTAAAAATTAGCATTTAATTCTAAAATATCTCGTATAGCTTAAACTTGGCAATAAAGGAAGTGATTTTTTAAATCCAGATATCTCAGAGACGCTTACTTAAATAAACTTTTTCGAAGTATACCTTTTCTTATGAAAAAAGTTTGAGGATTAAGATCTTTTATTTAAAAGCTATATACAGAGTGATTCAACAAAAGTTATTTTGTTTTTAGATTGTGCAAGATATCATAGGCAGCGCCCTCTAGATTTAACAATAAAACTTATAACCGATACTAGCTGCCTATGCCCAGTAGCCTGGCTGCAAAGTCCTGTGTATGCATTATCTTTGTTTATGGTGCCCATAATTCATTATCTTTTTGGTCCACAGCTTAAGAACCCCACCAGACATAGTCGAGTTGCAGGCTACTGTCAAGTTTGGATTATTGCTCTCGCTACCCGCTAGTGTCATTTTATTCGTTGTTTGATTGCATTTAATTCCAGTGTGTCCTCGTACTCATATCCAATTGACCAAATTGGACTTTGCTATTGCCTTTATAATGTTCATACAATCTTTAACGAGACTAGATTTAATTGTTACTCTATACTGGGTTAGTGAAAAGTACCGCAACTCTTAAATATGCGCTAAAACTACATTTACCAAATTTGGTATCTAGAACTTATCGGGCATAAAGAATCTAACAGTATCTTATATCGGTACTGTTGCCAGACATCCCAGTTTTGACCCACACGTAGGCCAAATTTAATAGGTTCACAACTTTTTAAAATTCCATTTTTACCAATTGCTAAGATATAACCACCTTTTATAGGTAAAAAGTTCAGATGTGATCAAATCTTTTATACCACTTAAGCTGCATTTACAATACTCAGTATTTAAAGATTTCTGGGCAAGTTCAATTGAACAGTGATATTGTCATTGTTGCCAGATTTTTAGTTTTACACTGCATGTAATATTTTTGCTATTATGTGCCAACTTTAGTAAGATTCCAAACTTGTATAACTCAATCCTTACCAGTGAGGGAAATATGAGATCACCATCATTTCATTAAAATTTTGGCAACAATGAAAATGCATGTCAAAAAACTCCCAAATACCAAGTTTTGTAAACACAGCTCATGCGGTTTTAAAGATCTTTAGGCGCTAACGTACTGCTAAAAGTGTAGTTGATCATATCTCAGCAATTACTAGAGATAGAATTAAAAAAAAATAGATCCTTTCAATTTAATTTAATAAAAATAAATCGGACAAAACAATGCAAAACAAAATGCATAAATTCTAGACGCCACTGGATTAATTATCATCTGTCGAAATATAGTGACTCTACCCAGTCTTGCCCATTTTTCTCTGTAATATACCATTCCTCGCGTCCCCGACCTCCAAGAGCTTAAAGTCATGGTTGTGTCGCAACTTTCCTGGTATAAATTAAAATTAACCTTGGTCCAAAACACCTTATAGAAGCCAAATTTGGTAAATGTAGCGTAAGCGGCTATTTTTGAGTCACTACAAATAATCAGGTGTTTGTCTCTGTATTGCCTGTCTAAAATCCATCTGGCGTAAGCTTAGATCACACACACCGCCATTTGAACTACTGTTAAATGATCTCCAAGGGGAAAGGCTAACCACCTTTGAGTTGTCACTTCCTAGTTCAGTCTGAAGGTGAAGTATGGCGCATTTTTAGCCCCATCTGCCTACCAGACCAGTACATATTAGCTAAAATATTATTTGTTTAGCCTTTTTGATTTATTTTACTATTAATTAAAGTTATGATGACACCCATGTAAAGTTAACGATATTTATAATTTCCTTAAATTAAAATAAACTCCGACTCTGCCTGGAAGAGACAAATAAAAGCCGGCAGCAAGGAATATTCTGAGCGCGAAGCACCCCGGGGTGGCAGGGAATCTCCTCGTCGCTTCCAGCTTCGCTATCGACCCGCGGCGGTAGAGAAAACAGCATCGGTCGCGCTAGCTGTGCCTCGGACTCGAGGACGTTACCCGAATAGCAGGATTACAAGGAGCACTTGGAAGAATCAAGTAACCCAATATGAGATACACTTTATAACAGATATATTTTAAAAAATACAAACTTACAGTAATCCCTGGAAGAAATAATTAAGTTTGGTCATATTGTTAAAAAGTTGTTAGCCAAATAGTAATAAATTTATAATATGGACGCAATTTTGGGGCCAAATTTATATATTGTATATTTATAAAGCAACATTGTGTTTGTAATTGTTGTTATTTTGTTTTATTTTGGAGAGGAGAACTTACAATGGCTGTAGCTTGGGGGCGTGTATTTTAGATTACAATTTGTTTATATAAAAAATGTTTAGAACATATATTTATAAAAGAAAATATAGACATAATAATATGTTCTAAAATACACCCCTTTAAGCTACAAAGATTATAAGTTGGCACCATCTAAAAAAATAATAATAAATAAAACAAAATGACAACAATTGCAAACACAATGTGGTTACTAAAATTTTTTAAAATGTTAAGGTAAACCTTTTTAATTGGAAAATTCTGTGTTTTATGTCAACATTAAAAAAACTACGTTGATATATCAATGTTTGATAGTTTCGAAATTAAATTTAAAAAAAAGGTAGATTATTATTTTTACTCGGCACTAAGCTTACTGCTTACAGCTTAGACCTGTAGATACGTGGAGGCCATTTAAAATTAAAACAGAACTAATTTTAAGAAAAACGCTCGGACCCGTCAATTTTTTTTGAAAATATTTTGTTGCCACTTTCACCTCCTAAACTGCCAATGTCTAGCAGGGGCGAGACTCACCCCAAAAAATTTTAAATGGAAAAAGGGGTCAAGTGATACCTTATTTTGAAAGTCTCTTGGCCATGATTACAAATAAAAAGTTTGAAGTCTATGCTATTATTTCCGTCCATATGACGGCGTGTTAAAATTTGTTTTTTATTTTTTTAATGAATAATATTAAATTACTTGTAATGTGTGTGACTCACCCCTAAATTTAAGGGTGAATCACAACTTCATCAGAAAGATGTTCATATCTGATTTTCAATATCATTTTGCCCTTATCATATCCTCTTAGTTTAAAGTAGCTTGCTTTTACAGGTAATTTAAAATTATACATTTAAAAAAAATAAAGAACTTTGATAAGCTGTACGAAATTATTGCAGACACTTCAAACTTGGCAGTTGTAATGAGGGTCAAGAGACTTTAAAATAGATTATTACTCGCCCCTTTTTCCATTTAAAATAAAATTATGGGGGTAAGCTTTATTCCTGCTAAACCGTTGCAGTTCAAGGAATGAAAGTGGCAAAAAATGTTTCCTCCTAATAAAAAAATTAACGGGTTCGAGTGTTTTTTCTTAAACGACCTGAAGTGCCCAAAATTAGCTCTCTTTCGTTTTTATGGCAACCCCATATAATAAGAATTATATACGTTATTTTTCAGATTTAAATAGGCTAATTTTCAAAATTATTAAAGATATGTAGATATATTAAATTTTTTGGAAAGCTTTTTTAAATATCTTTTTAATGGTAACATAATATACAGGGTGTTTCATTTAAAAAATGTTTAACACTTCATTTTCTTAAAATTTTCGTAGTAATTTGTCCCTTTTGGTTATTCTAAAGATAAAAATAAAACTATAAAACTTGTATAAAAGTAGTTTTTGTGCTACCTTTTTTGGTTATTGTTGAAAGTGGAATAGCAAAATATAAATGAAAACTCTGTACACCTAAAGTTTTGGTTATTTCTTATCTCCCTCAATCCCCGCTAAAATGTGGTTTTACCCTTTTAAAGACAAGCACTAAATGCACTACTTAAAGTAACAGCCGCGAGCAAATTTTTCTAAGATTTTATGCAAAAATGTAGGCACAGTTTAAAGAGGTATTATTTTTTTACGTAACTTACGATATGGCGACGGCGGCGGTAGCTTGGAGCATTTCAGGACATATATTTATAGATTTTTTTGTATATACGCCTTTAAAATGTTTTTAGTGATTTTAAAATACCCTGATAGAATATTTGTAATTCAATTGACCAACACTTGTGAAACTAGCAAGAATCAAATAAACAAGTGTAAATCATACCTCGAATTATAATGAAATAGATATTTCACAATGCCACTAAATAAGAATAATATTAAAATAAATCCCCAGGTATATTATAAATAAATGTGATGTCTAAAAATTTTAAATAAAGCAATAAATGGTACCAATATTAAAAACTTTACGATGATTACAAACGAAAGCTTTAAAAGTCAGTTTTGATGCTTTCTTATCAAGAATTCGGTAAGGTTTTTCGATTGGGAGGTAAATGAAAAACCTTCCGCGGGTAGTGGGTTCCACTGCTACAAGAGAAGAAATAAATTATACTGAATAATTCCTTGAAGCACAAGCTGTAAAAATGACTATAAAAAAATATAGAACCCTTACAGTACACAGAAAATAGCATTTATCGTCACCTTAATTGTAAAACCACCTAGCTTCAGTTCTTATAAAAAAAGTGATTCTGATACCATATCTAGCAATAAGGCTAAATATGGAGTTTTACAATTAAGGTGATGTTATGTTATATAAATAAACCTTCATTAGGTGTATTATTGAAATTGTATTAACAAAAATAAATTCGTATATATATTTTTTTATTTCTTATTTTGTAAACCCATGACACGCTGCAGTAATTTTCTGACATTCCTTTATACAACTTTGGACATAATTTTCACATCTTGGTCGAACAACAGATAAAATCTAACTTGATAGGCACTATTTTACTTTGGCATAAATGAAAGAAGTCCTTAAATATCCGGGTCAACGAGCTAATAAAAATTTTAAGTTGTCATTTTTAATTTGTCGAATAATAATACCTTGTAGTTATTATTTAAAACATACCGGGCCATGGGGCACCAACGCGTTTACTATGTTTTAATTCGTTCTGTTTTTTTAGTGTTTTATTTTTATAGATTTACAAGGGACTCATAATAATTCATATTTTTTTATTGTCTTTATAACAGCCCACGATGGCTTGTGAAAAGCTTAACTACATTTTAATATGTTTAGCCTCTTTTATACGCCAGTTACTTTCACGTTGTCCAAATACTGGAATATGGATATATTGCCTTCACGGCACCTTTTATACAACACGATTATACTTCCACGAATGTTAAAAATTAAAGACCATTTGTCTAACATTTTTTCATAATAATCTACGTTCAGACAGTAAGTGTAAGCCTTTTTTCTAAATTTTCTTGTAAATTTTTTATAAAAGAAAATCAATATTTACTTTCATCAGCTTATTTATTTTATTTATTTGTAAAACCTTAACAAAACTATAGCTATTGTTTTAAAATGTTATTGTTATCCTGACATATAAACATATTTTTATACTTGGGAATCTACTAAATAAATAAGTACCTAAGGGGAGTCCATAAATAATCACTTTTTTGTGTCCTTATTTCAAACAGATATATAACTATGTTACTATAGACCCTTTTCAAGCAACAATCAACTTTAGCTTGTAAAACATTTTTAAATATTTGCACTACGATAAAACTGGACAATCGTAGAAACAACAATTATGAAAAAATACTCTGGCAACGCCAATGAAGCTCTTCTGACGCCGCGCGCAATAAGATCCGCAGCAATGCGAGAAACTCTGCTGCAGCGTCGAATGTTTTCATTGGGCGTAACGAGTTTCTTGTATTGTCATTGGCCCTGCTCGAAAAACGACACTCCAATCCTACAGAAGTCAAAATTACGG
The DNA here is from genome assembly GCA_014170235.1 of Listronotus bonariensis. Lineage (NCBI taxonomy): Eukaryota > Metazoa > Arthropoda > Insecta > Coleoptera > Curculionidae > Listronotus > Listronotus bonariensis. Next base: position 18,108 of record JACEGR010001474.1, read on the forward strand.
CTGCTCGCGGAAATCCAACCGAATCCAATTCCATTTCCAGCATTCCCACGAAATCGGTGTGATTCGGCGTCGAGATCTTCTAAAATCAATAAAGTAAAGCTTCCTGGAAGTGTTTTTTAAACTTTTAATATTTTTTACAAATATATCGCCGAGCACCTCCTAAAATAAAATAAAAAGTCTTAGCCAATAAAATTATAAGATTTGCTTGTTTTATCGTTTATTAATGAATAATATACATGTAATTAATACACGATGTTTCCGGTATTAAAACTTTTTGTATAAGAAGTTTAAAAGGTTTTTTATTGATAATTTTAACAATTACCCAAACAAACACAAGAAAATATATTTCTAACTTTTTTCCATAAAAAAGCGTGTAAAGTATTATATGATTTTTTTTATAAATCTAAAATAAACGTGCAAAAAATCTTAACTCGAGTGAATTTTTAAAATTAAAAAAAAATGAAAATATGAGTTAATCGGAAGTCCATACACGAAAACACATTAATATTCAGTTATCTAAATTGCACAAAAACACATTCCAATAGCTACCGGCTAAAAACGTCATAGGTGAAACGTTACTGTAATGCTATTACACCAAAAATTTGGTACGCATTAAATTGAGAGTCATATCGTCCGTTATTGTGAAAAAGTGAGCCAAAGTTACAATATTTACAAATCATTGCAAATATTTTTGAGGATTTAAGCTAAATTATTGAAATCTGACCTTAAGAAGTATAAAGTAATATATAACGAAGATAATTTATTGAATTATGTATTTTCAAATACTATAATCCAAAATTGTTGTAAAAAATGGACTTTGTAAATTTTGGCTTCCAGTGACTACACTATGTAACAAATATTTTAGCTAGGTAATAATCAGTGTGTCTCAATGTAAACAGCAAATTGCTGTTTACATTAAGATATACACTAATTATTACCTACCAGCATCATATGTTAAGTTTCTGGGAGTCTGGTTGGACACTAAATGAAAATGGAATCCATGTACATGTGGAGAGTATAGTGCTTGAGCAAATAGTTTTGGTACATCGGCAAGTAATAGAATAACAAAACAAGCAGTATTAGTAACGCATGTTTATATGCCGGTATTTAGTTAGATTGTCTCTTTTCCTCACATTACTTGTGTGTTATGTCTCTTAGCTCAATCGGTATACAGGAGGCTTTGAAGTAGTGTATTTATTATGCATAAGTTATGTGGGTACAGAATAAAACTATAAGGACAGTCTATAACGCGCTTTTTGGTATTGTCATGACCAGTTCCGGATTAACCTATAAGCAAATTAAGCAAGTGCTTAGGGCAACATGTTGTAGGAGCACCGTAAAGACCAAAAAAGCATATGGGCTAGCACATGGAGGAGGCTGATCCGCTAAATACATTTTTCTGTGTGGTTTATATAGGAGAGGACCTTTTTTTCTCTTTTTGGGTCTTCAAAAATTTTATTACTACTAGATGGGTAAGGAAATTTAAAAATCCGCAAAATTCATTTTGTGTGTGTTGTATACAGATAAGGACATTTTTTTGGTGCTCAAAAATTTTCACATTAGGGGAGCCCACAGAAATACTTTGGCTAGGGCATCACAGAGTCTTAATCCGGCACTGGTCGTGATTTATGACACAATTGCAAGGTTGTTTCCCAAAAAATTGCAATGTTTGTCGTCGCTTCTTTTATCACTAAAAACTTAATTCTAAATTCGAATCCTGCTATTAGACATTCCGGTATTCGATTATTTCAAATCCCGATATTCAAACAAAGAGCTGCGATTGAATTTTTTATTAAACTTGGTAAATCTTTTACCCAAACGCACCAAATACTCCAACAAGCATATGGTCATGATTGTTTATCCCGCACGCAAATTTACGAGTGGCACAAGCAATTCAAAGAGGGTAGAGAAACAATCAGCCATGACGAAAGACCAGGCCGTCCAAAATCGGGTGTATCCATAGAACACATTGAAAAAGAGCGTGAATTTATTAAAGATAAGAAATTGTCAGTTTGTTTCATTAAAAATTAATTGGGCATACCTTCTGCTACCGTTTATCGCAGTTTGACCGAAGAATTGGGACTTCGCAAGGTAAACTTAAGAATTTGTTCCACACAAACTCACTGATGACCAAAAATGAGATCAAATTGAACATTGTAAAGACATAATTAACAGTGCTTATAGGGACCCCAACTTTTTGAAAACGATAGTAACTGGTGACGAAACGTGGTGTTTTGAATATGAGCCGGAAATTGACCGAAATTCACTGAAATTGATACGGGCGACGACCGAGGAGCTAGAAAAGATTCCTAAAAATGACATTTTCGACTTATTTGACAAATTGGCTAGGAGCAAATGAAAATTATATTGAATAATAAAAAAGAATTATCCGAAAATGTACAGATTGTTTCTATTTTGAAAAAATTTGGTTATTTTTGAAACAGAGAGTGTATAACTGACGGAAGAAAATTCGATCTTTTCAAACATTTTGATAGGATATTTTACTTACAATTAGCAAAACAAACTGTTAATTTTTAATGTTGCTACCATAGATCATTTATTCAAGACTCTAGTGATTTGGATTGCTTGATTATAAATAAACAAAAAAAGTTATAAGAAATTTTTTCTTAACAATTAAGCGTTTTTGCGTTTCGTTTTCAAATTACAGGTTGGGCGAGGACAATTTAGGTTGGGTGCTCGCCCAATCGCGCTCACCCTGGCGCCGTCACTGGTTGTTCGACATACAATTTTAAGTGGAGAATTGTTTGTATGTATCATCCGGAGGAAAATGTCACAACTCAAAAAACAACTTGTTTTAGAACCAAAAATGATTTTTTAGATTATATTTAAATTCTACTTTTAAACGGTAAATTTAAACATTTCTAAATTAAAAACAAAGATTACTGATTAAATTTAATTTAGCATTGAAACCTATATTCCACAAACCATCAAGAGCCCCAAACAATCCAATAACAAACCCTGGTTTTCCAAATCTTGTGATAAAGCTAGAATTTTAGAAGTTCAGGCTCACAAGAAGTTTCTACAGGATCCTAGTCCAGAAAACCGACAGACCAGCATTAAAGCAAGAAACTACTACAATCAAACAATTTCCGAAGAAAATCGTATTAAAAGCAAAGTTCTTTCTTTCTCAAATGGTAGCAAATCTTTCTGGTCCTTTGCGAAATACATAAGTAGGAATTTTTGTACTAGTTCTTTTTCACCACTAACTGTGGAAGATAAAATTATTTCTACAGCTAAAGGAAAGGCAGAGCTATTTGCTAAACAATTTGCTGCCCATTCAACCCTTGACCCTCCCGTAAATCATCCAATTCCAGCTATTACCCCAGTTCCTCATAAAATGCCCGATATTATTTTTAAGGTAAAACACATTAAGCGTATCCTTTCTTCTCTTAACACCAAGAAATCGTCCGGGCTGGACGGCATACCAGCAGTCGTTTTAAAAAAATGTGCTCCAAAACTTGCACCAATCTTAACTCGGCTCTTTCGAATTTCTTACGACACAGGTATCTTTCCGGAGAGCTGGAAAGCTGCACGTGTTTAACCTATTCCCAAGAAAGGATCTAAATCTCTTCCATCTAACTATAGACCAATTTAAATTCTTTCAGTTCTTCGTAATGTAATGGAAAATTCATTAATTTAAAAATTCTTAAGTATTTGGAAAAACATAAAATTTTGTATGACAGGCAGTATGGATTTCGCCACAAAAGATCTACAGCAGATCTTCTTTTCTTCGTATCACACTGCTGGAATAAGTCTCTTGAGTTTCCAGGTGAGTCCCAGATCGTTGCTTTTGATATATCCAAAGCTTTTGACGAGGTCTGGCATGCCGCACTTCTTAATAAACTTCCTCCTATGGTCTTTCAACTAAACTCTGTACTTGGCTCTCTAGTTATCTATCTGATCGACGTATATCAGTTATTGTAGACGGCCATTCTTCAAGCTTTCACCAAGTAAATGCTGGAGTGCCTCAGGGCTCAGTTCTGGCACCAGCATTGTTTCTTCTTTACATCAACGACTTTCTCTAGTCCACAACTAGTTTCGCCGACGATAGTACCCTTTACTCCAGTTTTCAGGTTTCTCAAGCCATCACTAAACCTGATTTGGAAAACAAACGCAGAGCGATGCAGATATCTCTTTCGCAGGATCTTAATTTAATATTGGATTGGGGCGCCAAAAATCTCGTCCATTTTAATGCATCCAAAACACAAACATGTTCCTTGTCGCGAAAAGAGTCATCAAATACTCATCCTCTACTTATGAGCGGCCAAGTTTTACAGAGCAAGGACACCTTCAATCTTGTGGCGTCACATTTGAAAGTAATCTTAACTGGCATAAACACATTGTATCTATAGCCACGGCAGCTTCAAAAAAGCTTGGATTTCTCTATTTCTCTTTCGAGCCAAAAAGTATTTTCCCCTTCTAATTTATACACTTTGTATGTGTCCCAAATCCGACCTCCCTTGCAATATTGTTCTCATATCTGGGGCATGGCCTCCCATACAATCCTAATCATCCTTGATTCCATTCAAAGAAGAGCTATTCGTCTCATTAATGATCCTTCACTTACAGAAAGGCTTCCCTCTCTTGATCATCGTCGGGCTGTGGGGGATTTATCGCTTTTTTATAGGTACTTCTATGGCTTCTGCTCTGAAGAATTGTCCAGTATAGTTCCTCCACTCACGGTTCCAAACAGAGAAACTCGTGGTGCCGCGCGTATGCATCCCCATACCGTCCAATTGGACAGACTCCGAACTTCCCACTTTGTTCATTCTTTTATCCCTAGAGTTTCTAGAATGTGGAACGTACTGCCCGCGGAGGTCTTAAGTATAAGTAACTGTTCTTATTTGTGTAAGTAGGAAAAGCAACAAAACTATGGCACTTGATTTGACAAAAAAAAAATACAATTTTAACTTATGACATTTTTTTTAAATATTGGTCGTTTTTTTTAATTAATATAAGTGTGAACTTAAGGATTTAAATTTTATTTAAAAAGCACGGAAATTATCTTACTAGCATAACAAAACAAAGAATTATTTTAGATAAAAGGTACCAAACTTATTATGTTTATTACTTAAAACAATAAAAATACTTGAATACAAAAAAGGTGCGTAAGTAGTAATTTTACAAAGACCAATAAACTGGCAGATAGCACTTTGAGGATACAATTTGTATTAAATAATGGCATCAGTACTTTCTCTTTTTTCTGATATCTCTACCTGCTTATTTTTGTAAAAGTTTTTTAACTTTATAATTCAGAAGTGTAATTTTTCTCTAGGATAAAGGTATGTATTTTACCGTCAAATAAAAATAAGCATTTATGCGAAACTTTTCTGGTAAGAGTATAGGATTTTTGAGCCAATTTAACAACATATATTTTTTAAGTTGTGTCACTCTCCTTTCGGATAAGCGATATAGTAACTTTTATGAACATAAATATTTCTTACAAGAATAAATCCGCTCTCGGTATGGATTCTCCTACCTCCTACTTTGCCGTCTCCCACCATGCACCTAATGCTGAATTTATAATATCTCATAAAAACGTCAATAAAATGAAACGCTTTCTTTCGCATTATGCTAAGTGAGTTTATATACCACAGAAACGAAAGCGACGAAATACATAAAAAGTTTTATTCCGATAAAAATTGTAATTTTTTAATGGATATACCGAGCGCCTACGAAATTACTAGCTAGGCTTAAATTTTATTTAGAAGTGTTATGCGATTTTAAAATTTGTTTGAAATGTTTAATACAGTTTTTTATCATATCCTAGCCCAGAGGTTTCCAACTGCCGGACCTCGGTCAGGATCCGAACCGCCAACCTAGTTTGTGCGGACCTTGTTGTGTATACAATTTCATTTTTTCCGCGCTGTCTTTGCTATGGTCGACTTATCAACGAATAGGAGCGAAGCGAAAGATCGTCAATCATCGCAGTGTGATGCTAGATGCTAGCGGTGGCGAGGAGTGGGAGTGAGTACGCGCCATCGCTGACCGCTTTCGGCCTAGGAGTAAGTCCTCTGGTAAGTCAGAGTAAGTCTTTTTTCCAGACCACGACGGTCATGTTATTTTAAAAAACGACCCCTAATGAAAGTAGTTGGTAAACCCTTTCATAGCCATTTGGTTGTAACATTCCTTTAACACAAAAATAAGATGGCCGATTTTTCGATAAAGGGCCACTTTGTTAGTTTAAATGAAACAACATGTATATTTTTATACAGTCTTGGAATTTAATATTTCTACTATAAAAAAATTACTATAAGCTATAGTTGTTTAAAAAATTATGGATTTATTTGGTCTCAAAAAAATTGACTTCATGGCATGCTCTTACATGTAAGAGTATTATTTTGACAATGTAAGTTTGCAACATAAAAGGTAAGAAAAAAATACGGCATTAAAGCTATAAGTTATTCACAATCAAATGGCCAGAATATGATAAAAAAAACTTAAAAGATACTAAGGCCTCTTGCGAAAACCGCGTTTTGATAACTTTGGCATCGGCCAGTGATAGGAATTATTGGGTCAATCAGGCACCATTGTTATATAACGTATTTTTTATAGTTTATTATTAAAATCGACAAATTACTTTTACCTGTCAATTATTCATACTTTTAAAGAGATTGACACTGACAATGAAATAATTATTTATAATAAGAGGCCTTAAAAAAATTTTAAACATTAGTTTAATTATGGTGCGGGTATTGACCCATTAACATTGCTATCCTTTGCTATTAACAGCATGTACTGGATAACTTTAGTTGTTCTTAAGTTATTTGCGGTCAAAATGGGTCAAAATATATTTGAGACACCTTTTATTCATTTATTTTTTTAGTATAATTAATTAATATAAACCACGGCCCACTGTTGCACCTAATTAACACGCTATACTTTTATACCTAAAACACCTTGTTGGGATACTGGCAAGCTCTAAATAAACAATATAGAAAGAGCAATATCCAAAGCTCTCCAGGTTAAGCTGAGTTTTCCAAACGCGACCAGTGACAGGCAACCCGAGGCGGCATTGATTTATTGTCCGTATTTGTGTGTTTCGCGTAAAAAGCCTTTCTTACCAGTCTCAGCTCAAGATTGATGCCTTCTATTTGCAATCTAGCTGCTGAGAGACTCTCGTAAACCAAACCGTGTTGCCAGAGTAGAAAACAGAACATAAAGAAAACTTTATAAAATAATTTTGTTGTACAGGGTGGGCCGAATTTGACGCTTTTTATAAAAACTTATATTCCTGTATGTTTTACACAAAAACTAAACCCCATTTGCAAGACTTTTTCATACCAAACTTACTGGTGATAACCACAATTCGCTATCTTGCGTCGTTTACTTACTACAGTGTGTTTCTTAATTTCTTGTGTTTTCTTTAATCCTTCAGGTTTTTTATTTAAAAAGATTTTTTAATTTTTAAAAACAACAGCGAATTTTTATGCAGATTACAAATACCTATGGTTTTATATTTAACCTGTTTGTTTATTATTTTAAATTTTAAATTAACAGCCTATCTATTTTTTTAGTATTGAAGTGGTCAAAAAATGTCCTTTGCAAAAATTCCCACATTGTATTTATTTCAAACCGTTTCAAAGACACTGTATATTTTGTCATTTATTATTGATATTGGCCAGAAGGTAGGTCACAAAAAAGTACAATTATCTTTTTTTTAATAGTTTCTTTATTTTCTGGGAATATAAATGTATACAAAGTGTTATTCGGCTTTTCTCTAGAATAAAAATATTTAATAAATATTTTAAGAAACTTAAAACTTTTTATGTACTATAATTAGCTATTTTGCTCTTGCAATAATATAATAAAGATTAAGACATAACATAAATTGAAGGGCTTCCAGTCAAAATTGCTGTATAATATTCTGATCATAAAATAAGTTTTTAACGAGACTGCCAGACGTAAACTGATCCCTTTGACGCGCCCCAAAAATAGGAAAAAACGTTAAATTAAAAAAAAAAGGTTGAAAACTTTTTACTTAAAATGACTGATGACTGGTAAAAAATACAAAAAATAGTAAATGAAAGTTTTTAGCCATAACTTTTTTTGTTTATTTGTTTTATGTGAATATAAATTTAAACAAAATATTAATTTTGCTATTTTAAATAAAACAACCTGTATATTAAAAATACAATGTTTTGTGCAGAAAATTCTAAGCAATTATATGTGCCACTTGCTGAACCTATCCTAATTAATTTCAGAAATAATAGCCTAAAAAAATATCATATTAACAGCAATTTTTATTTTTTGACCAAAAAGAACTATTAGAGGTGGTAAGGGGTTAATGCAATTGATTAAACCTATTTAATGAACCCTATTTTCTAATGTAAAAATACAATTTTCTTTAACCAGAAGTGTTGCAAAATAGAAAAAAAAGATATAAGCATATGTATTTAATTATTTAAATGTATAGTCCTTCCTTATAAGCCATAAATTAAATTTTAAACGTTATTTGTTGATCCTTTTCTTTTAAATCATTTTCTACCTCTAAACCTAATAGTTTTTAGGATATTAAAAGTGAAACGTTAAGTTATTATGAAAATAGCGGTAAAAAATTAAACATATCTTTAAATTAAGATGGTGCGGTAGCATTTTTTACAAATATTTTAGGCACCCTGTGCAACTGTCGTAAAACCAATGATTACCCATGCCCTCTTACTTGTTTTACTTTTTTGGGTTAACCCTCAATTAGACGGGCCAAGAATTTTAACATAATTGGTCGCGCGGTGTATTTAATACACCAATAGAAAGCTGGGAGTTTTAAAGCTACTCTTTTCAAATAACTATGTGCTACAAATAACGTGTTTAATACTAAATATTCTTTTATAAAAAATATTTAACTTGTAAATTAATAATTCTAGTTTATAAAAGCAAAACAATTCTTTAAAATAAAAACAAATCAAAATTATTTGGTAGACAACGTCGGTCAACTATTTGGGAATTTTTACTGGTCTTTGGTCCCTGGAAGGCAAAGTTAAATATGTATTTGTATACATTTTGAATATAATAATTCAGTTTAATCGAAAAAGTAAATAAAAAGGTAAAATACTGCGTCAGATAATACTTACATTAATACTAGTCGTGCGATGTATTTTAAGAACCGTTTACAAAAAAAATCGATATTGTCACAACCAAATACTATTTTCAAATAAGACTGCCACAGCACATATCAACGACATTCTTTTGCTAAGATGCATGGATTCTTAGTAAAAAAGTCGGTTTTTAAAGCAAATGGTGATATCATTTTTTAAGATTGGTGTACAAAATACACCGCGGAACTAATTAAGAGTTATGGGAAACTGGCCTATAATGGCATACTCCAGTAAAATGACACACTTCATATTTTTAATTTTCCGCTTTAGCAGCGACTTTTAAACGTGTTGGAGCGTTTAATATGATCACTTTATTTAGTATCAAAATTACCGTACAGGTGCATGTCCCTGACTTTTTTGCACGAAATTTTAAGATTTATTTCCGATTCACCAGCCGCAAAATAATTCTAATCAATTTAAAATTTGTGCATTTTTGAAAAGTTACATAGTTTTGTTAAAAATTTCGTTATTTTTTTATTAAAACAGAATAATTTAGGTATATTTATTTATAAATATGATTACTATAGACTATAGGTATATTTATACTCTCAAAATTTAAGCATATTTGCTAAATTTTCGTTTTTGGGCAAAATGACATACATGTGATAAGTTTAAAATGATATACTATTTTAACGTATTGGTTAAAGTCAATTTTTTTTCTTGATGGTTGGTAAATATAAAACGAAATCTAAGGAATAAAAAGAATAATTAAAAAAGTCCTATACATTTTTTTCTTATCGCTTTACATTACTTGGAAAAATTAGGTATAAACTAAAATAAATTTTTTAATCATTGGTTTTGCTTTTTATGTGCATACAATATCAAATTAGGTTAAAGTGTTTATAAGTAGTAACACAAAAAGTAACGATTTATTTAATTAACAAAAAGTTAAAAGTTTTATTACTTTTTTACCCTATTTAAATAAGTATGAAGTTAAAAAATATTTATAACCGATTATTTTTTATTTTCTAAAATAACATTTTCGTAATTTTGAATCTTCCTGTATATTATAGGGTGATTATTTTTGCCGGTTAAAATATTTAAAAAAAATCAGTTGTTTGATTTTTTTTATTATTTTTGTAACTTAACGTCATTTTCTCAAAAATTTATAACCGCAGGAGAGAAAAAAATTATTATACACTTTTTAACGCACGCTTTTTAATTAGGTAGGCCCAAGAGTATGTTTTTCTGATTTTTTATAGGTTTCAAAGTAACATTTTCGCGATCTTGAACCACCCTGTATGCCCTACAACAAATTTTATTACAGCTTTTAGCATTTCAGATGATCAGACAAAGCGAAAATTTTTATGAAGAATAAGTTTTTTTCGAAATATTTAAAATAACTTCTTGTCAGATATAGGTTTAGTCCATCCGTGGACACACTGTATTTCTCTTTACTACAAGTCGTGCCACTTCAGAACGTATAATGCGAAATATTTCCCATCAGTGCGTTGTAAGGACACGGTCTAAGGCATCAACGAAGCGGCCAGTGCGTCATCCCATTCTTTCGTCTAATCTCTACCGACTACTATTCAAATTACTGAAAGTCGTAATGAGCGAGCACGACGCGTATAATAAAAACCAATCTTCCTTTTTTATTTTAAAAACCTCGAATGAAATCCATTATTAATATTAAGGCAAAAAAATAGATGCTCATCATTAACCAAACTTATTATACAAAAATAACTCACGCAGTTCCCAGCTGTTCTAAAAGTCTTTTGGAACTTTTTTCAGTTTCGTGTAATTTTTCATTTTTTATTGATCGCCGAATATACTTAAAATTTTTAAAATTTGAGGTCATCAGATAATTATCGAAAAAAGTAAGATGATTAAAATATATTTCTTGCTGTATCTCTTACCATTAACGTGATAACAAAGATAAAATTTGAATTTGTTTCACCTTGTATAATCAATTTTTTAGCTAAGACTCGGTGCTATCAGTTTTGAATGAGCTTTTCCTAAAAATATGTAATATATAGTATGACTGCTGCCATCTATGAAATAGAAACCACACCAACCAATATCTTTGTCGTCTGGAATTGTAAAGGACTAAGAATGGGATCTTTATATTGGACACATATTAAATTTTCATATTGTAATAAATCATTTTGTCCGCTTTCTTGTACATAGATGTCTATATGTATAAAGAAAACGACGACTACATCATGTCTTAATCTATTTTCAATACAGAGCCCACAAAATTTTAAAACCAAAAAAAAAATGTTTTACCTTTACCAAATTACCTTTTCCCTACGCTACTATTTAAAAGCCTAAGGGATGCCAGATGCTATGAAAAGCCAACTAAAGCACATTTTTTTAACAAAACGTACTATTCCATATATTTTATAGCACTATCCAAAAGGCAGGGGTGGTGCAAGTGGGGCCATGATCATAAGTAATATTAATATTTATTGGGCTATATTTTCATTTAGGTTCTTCAGTTACTAAAAGGTCTCATATGGTTTGTAATTTACTCCAGAGCGCGCTTTCTAAAAATGGGGTCGCTAATAAAACAAAATAATTATGCCCCAAATTATGTATGAGGGTTTAATTAAAAAAAAACGGGATATTAGTCACCAAACTTAAAGCTATACAAGTTGTCTCAAAATATTTGAGTTTTGCTATTTTTGACAATATCAAAAAATATTATTAAGAATACATGTTTAAGATCAAAAATTACATTTAAATTCTTATTAGTTTACAAGAAACACTTTTTTGCCATTTTATGTGATAAGAGAGAACATTTTAGGTTTTTTTAACCCTAAACATGTTGTGAAAAATAGTAAATTTTCTCTTGAACAAAATTGAAAATTCATGATACCTTAATACAACTAAAAAAATTAATATCTGATTGCACTTTTAATTTTAGACCATGCAGAACTTTTTATTTTTATAAAGATAACTTTTTTCATAAAATTAATAATAAAATAGTTTTTCATATGGTGCATAATTAAGTAGACACACTGTATTTTTAAGGCTCTTTAAATATAACAAGGAATTATAAATAAAACAAAAATGTTAAAAAAATGTTCATTTATTTTTTAGAACAGATAATCTCGAATTAATTTTGAAATGTTACTTCATAGCAACAATATAAATATACCAACAAATTTTAATTTAGAATGTAACGAAATTTGAAGTGATGCGGATTTATAAATAATTAATACAACACTAATAGCACAGTAGTACAAAAATAAACAGCATACTTAACAAATAATTTACTTATAAAACCAATCAAGAGCCAGCTAAATTACCTCACTGCCCATAAAAATGTAATAATTAAATCACAGGAGACTACAAATTTAATCATAGATTTTCAAAATTATAGACACTCCAGTGTATATATCACATTAACAACAAAACATTGATGACAAAGCTTAGAGATGTTGTAACTGTATTGTTTTGAAAATCTATGAATTTATTTAATAAGAAAATTGGATAATTTTTCTATTCTTTGAAAATAGTTTTTGGTAAAATATTTTCATTATCACTTAATTTTACCTTGAGCATGGTGTACACATGAAATCATAAAAAATGTGAACCAGCCACCCAAAAAATATTTATTAAAAGGTAATTCACCACTGACTCTTGATCTAAAAAACTTCCGCCCTATTGCTGCTTGCACTGCTCTTGTTGCTTGCCGGCATTAGTGTCAGAATCTCCTTCTTCCTCTTCATCGTCCTCGTCCTCTTCTTCCTCTTCAAAGTCTTCTTCATCTTCAATACCTTCTCCAGTAAAGAAAAGTACTGCTCTAGGAACAACGCGTTCTCTGAAAAATAATTTGGTACATGTAAAATATTGATAGGTTGCATGAAGGGTGGTTTTAAATTTGAATTACAATTGAGAAGTGTCCTTTAAAAATGGGATATATTCAATTTTTGTATTTTTTTAAATTTCTTGTTTAGCCTTATTATTTATCTTAAAATGCTCAAATTCTTCACCTTATACTGACCCAAAATGGCATATAAAAAAGATAAATGATACTAATAATTTAGTTGAAGGTGAAGAATTTGTGCATTTCAATATGAATAAAAAGATCTTGCAAGAAATTTAAAACAAAAATAAAAATTAAATACCTATATCCTTTTTAAAATGACAGTCCTCAATTCGTGTAATTAACTTACCTGATATAATGACCAATCTCAAAGTCGCTGGTCAACAAATTACGCAGATCTTCATCAACATCTTCCTCTTTTGTATCTTCGGGAATAGTTGGTGGAGTAAAGAAATTGAAAAAGGAATCATTTTGAACGGTTTTGGTTACCACTCTAACCACCCCGCGGCTCTTATGCTTTTGCTTCTTTTTAACAGTTTTAAGGGTTACATTTTTTCCTTTGTTCCAGTTTATTGTGCAGCCAGTACATTTGAAGATTTCTGGACCCTCAAAACTAAAGGGATCATCTTCTTCGGGAACGCATTTCATCAAATATTCTTTTGTAAGAACAGTGTTGGTAAAGTACTCATTTGGTGTAAAGTGAAATTCTAAGGTGAAACTCTAGAAAAAAAAGTTTTTAGAGAATTAGATAGACGTTAATGTCTTACTCTAGGTCTTACTTGAGTTTTTAAAATCTTAGAACTGGCTAAGCTTAAAAAAAATTGTACTCCTGGTTGATGTCAATAAATTATACATATTTGGACAAAAATAAGTTTTTGTTAAGTAGGGACATTTAAAAATATTGGGGTATTCTGTTGCAAATGGTACTAAAAACTTATTGTTTTTTTTTTTAATTTCCGTGACACTAAAAATAATATTGCAGAATTGTGAAGGGTCCCATAATCTTCGACAATCAATTAGAGGTAGAGAATGCATAAAATAAGAGGGAGCCTATGTTGTGTGGAACCGACAAACCTAATTATTAAATATCAGCTTATTTAACCAATAAGTTGTTTTTCTCAAAAACTCTAACTAATTTTATGAATATTAGACAGGAGTACCATTTTTTGAGTAAAGGTTTAATTAAGCTATCTAAAAATGCTATTTTCGTTCCTTTACTATACAAGGCAGTCCCAACTAGTATTTATCATATTAAAAAAAATTCATTATACCCAGTACAATAAAGTTATTAAAAAAACAACCTATTTCCAGTGGTGTCCTTTAAGGGTCCATATTATATTATAAAGAGAAGCTTTAGGAAAAAAAATAAAGGAACTTGTCACATTATTTTCAAGTGTTCTATATGAATGCAAGAGATTATCCACATTTTGGGACATCCTGTATATGTTAATCTGAAATTTCCTTCTTAAAATGAGCTAAGAAATCATATAATGTATTTTTAATCAATAATTAAAATACAACGTTTATTGTAAAATGATTTTTAAATATTCAGACTTAGATTACTAACTAGGCAAACATTTGATTTAATAATCAACATTTAAATTTTTGTTCCATTTTTTCTGTTGTAAAGTCCATCCGTGGACATACTGTATTTAATTTTTATTTTTGTTTTAAATTTGTGGTAAGATCTTTTTATTCATATTGAAATGCAAATTCTTCACCCTAAACTGAATTATTAGTTTCATTTGTCTTTCAGATACTGTTTTGAGTCATTATAAGGTAAAAAAATTGTGCATTTTAATATAAATAATAAGGTTAAACAAGAAATTTGAAAAAGACACTCCCTTCATTATTTGCTGTCAAAATGTCAATTTTTATATTTTCAATATTGTTTATTTAGCACAACCCAATAGTAAGTAGGTTAAAAAATAAAAAATACTTTATTTAACTTAAAATTTTAGGGAAAAAAGTATTAAATACCAAAAACAAAAATTCCAAAATAGTTATGATTAGACCATAGAACCTGCCAAAATTACTTAATATACTCTAAGAATGTTTGATGACCAAGTAAAATATTTATGTTGACCAAAAATTTTATTAAGTAGGACATAGCTAATTTAAATCACTTAACCAATTAACTATCTTACAGCAGTTTTGATTTAACATTTACCATTTAAGTCAAGTTAAGCGTCAAATAAAAATGACTAATTTTTTGCAACAATAATTTAAAAGCTGTGTGGTTTAAAATATTTAACTTCCCTCATACATATTTGTACAATATAAATATTGTAGTGTAATAGTGTAGTAATTGTTTTTTTTTTAATGACTGTAGGTTAAATGTTATTTAAAATGTATTAACATAACTCTTACCTCTTGAAAGGTGTTACTGAAAAAATGACAACCCAAAAAATGTAGAAACAAAGTAAAGGCAATTTAAGGTAAACAACCAATCTTTGCCACTCACCATCTATTGCCACTAAATATTAAATACCAAAAACAAAAATTCCAAAATAGTTATGATTAGACCATAGAACCTGCCAAAATTACTTAATATACTCTAAGAATGTTTGATGACCAAGTAAAATATTTATGTTGACCAAAAATTTATTAAGTAGGACATGGCTAATTTAAATCACTTAACCAATTAACTATCTTACAGCAGTTTTGTTTTAACATTTACCATTTAAGTAAAGTTAAGCGTCAAATAAAAATGACTAATTTTTTGCAACAATAATTTAAAAGCTGTGTGGTTTAAAATATTTAACTTCCCTCATACATATTTGTACAATATAAATATTGTAGTGTAATAGTGTAGTAATTGTTTTTTTTTAATGACTGTAGGTTAAATGTTATTTAAAATGTATTAACATAACTCTTACCTCTAGAAGGTGTTACTGAAAAAATGACAACCCAAAAAATGTAGAAACAAAGTAAAGGCAATTTAGTTACAAAACAATGTAAATAATTCACATAATTTAAAATTAGTTTTTGTATAAACAAACTTACCATAGGATCTTCTTTACAAATAGTTTTTATATCTGTCAAATGCTTCAAAATAGGAACATCATGAGGCTGTACCATTTCTGACAACAAACTGCAATTACGGAAAATAGTCAACCAAAATTCTGGAACACCTTTTTCATCCTTTGCTTCCTCTTCTTTGCCATTTTTCTCATCATTTAGTTTTGCTTTTTCTTTAAGTGCATTTGGAAGATCTTCTTCATCATCAGAGGGCCACTGAGATTCTTCATCTGTTGGTTCATAAACCCCATTTACAATGGTGTTCCTTTTTTCATATAGGGGTACATACAACCTATGATATTTGCATTCTAAATCATGAACTTCTTTAAAGAACTTGGCTTCGATATTAGTAGCATCAAGCTGAAGCTTTTTGAGAGCTTTAATTCTTCGCTTTACAGCAGGTGGCAGTGAAGCTAGCATTTCAGTGTTACGCTGAGCTTTAATTGCAGCCATAACATTTGGGAAATCCATAATTTTTTTCGAAATTTCATCCCCAACATCTTCTTCCTCTTCAACAGATTCCAAATCATCAGGGCAATCGCCGGATTGATCCTGGTCGGTAGTCATTATTTAATAGAGTTCTAAAACGATAGAAAATAACCAAATTTTAAAACAAAAACTTGAATTACAAAAACCGAACCGAACAAAGAAAAGTTTCTACCACACGTGTCTTTAAAAATGTGGTCTGAAAGATGTCAAATTTAACAATGATTCCACTGCGCAAAAACTTTACAAAAAACAATACAAAATTAAGCCTACTTCTATAAAATAAAGGCGGTTTATTAGCCTTAAATAATCGAATATTAATAAATTAAAGTTCTTTCTTACCTGTAATTACTAATAAAAAGAAATAATTCCAAGAACCAACACCGACTCTGACCACTGGCCGTGTTAACAACGCGGCGGCAAAAATTAAAAGAGGATGAACTTTGCAGATGGAGGATGCAACTTCAAAAAAACGTGTAATTTTCGTTAAGTCTCGCAAAACTGAGGTCTTATGTGAGTAGCAACAATGTAGGGATGTAGGATAAAAATCGATTTTCCAGTTTAATCGATTAAAAATTGTAGCCTAAGACTAAAGCCGGCTGTCCATGAGAGCGGTTTTTCACTCGCGGATGATAATTCAGCGTTGTGATTGGTTAGTGCAAATTTAAAATAATTTTTCCGCCAATCACAACGCTGAATTATCATCCGCGAGCGAAAACCGCTCTCATGGACAGTAGGCTTTAGTTCATAAGCTTGCGAAATGCGATTTGCGAATCGCGAATCTTGTTATTGGTCAATTTTTAACGAAACATTCGAAAGTCGTTACAAATTTACCAATCAGAACAGGTTTTGCAAATCGCATTTCACAAGCTTATGAAATAAGCTTAAGACGCGTTTTCATAGGTGGATCTGAATTTTCGGATCTAGGATCTTATTTTAAGTAGCCCACTTACATAGACATAATCAGAGTTAAATCGCAATGCCAAGGTATACAGAGCGTTTCTACTTTGGTCGTGTCAAGTCACTTTGCAGTTTGCTACCGTCTCCGGTTGAAACAACATATCCGAAGGAAGTACTTGCTGGGCCCTTATGCGGTTTCGTGATGTAGGAGGATGTGGAAGATGTGTTGATGCTTCGGAGAAGATAGAAAACTTATGCTAAATTAAAGGTATCTTTCTTCTGGAGCTAAGCGCTGTGAGCGAAGATATCTATAACATGATGTTTTTTCCGTTTGGTGTTGAACACGAGGTACTTCCAAATGGTAGGAAATGGATGCGCGAGCCGCAGGAAGTGTCAGTTTTAACAGGGAAAGTTATACGAATGACCAGCAACGCCGCATAGTCCGATGACGTAGAGTGTGCCTACGTCACAAAAGATGCAAACTACGACATCCTTTTTCTATTGCTTGATCCTTTGTTGGCATATTTATTTAACATGACGCTTTTAACATAAGCACTGGCACATTGTGAAGTTGATGGAACTCGCAAATTGTGAAATAAATTTTAATCAAGAAGTTATTACAAAAAAACTATAGATAATTTGGTGAAAATTTTAATGTTCTCGGGTTGGTGACGTATTTAACTTTAAATTAAAATAATTGTTTACCTTTGTAAAATTTTGGCCAAGAGCCTATTTATGAATTACATCGATTTATTGCGTTGTATCGAACCAAAATAAAATATGAGAAAAAGAAATAGAATTTCTTGAAGCTACAGAGTTTGACTATCTAGATTTTCCTTTGAATGTGCTGGCTAATTGAATCCAAAAGGATCAAAGCCAAGAATAAATAAATAAAGAAAGAGAGAAAAACTCACTTCTCAGAAAGACTCAGCTAAAAGGTAATTGTTCGTTTTGCTTTTAATTTAATAATCAACCCAAGTCGTTGGATACGATTTAATAGCTTTGTTCGCGGGTTCGATTCTGAACCGGTTCTGGGACTATTCGCATGCGCAGTGAAAAAAACAGCGTTCGTGGTTAGTAAAATCCTGAATTTTTGGTAACAGTTCTGTGTTCGCGGGTTACAATGGAATCAGTTCGTTACCGGTTCGTTACCTGATTAGCAGTCCTGGGATTTTTGTTGGAACTAAAAGTTCAGTTCGGAATTTCATGCGCATTGTCGACATGGTCAGCTGTTTTCTGTTTTTGTGGTACAGAAACAGACCGTTATATTACAGTTTATTTGTTTCTGCCACTTGTTATGCGGGTTAATATACCTGTTGAATATTTTTTTAATATTTTTGTGATTCTGAGCGCATATAAACAAAGGATTTTTAATTGTATTCCGTATGAATGTATGTATGCAATAAAATAAATAAAGATTTAATTAAAAAATATAGACAATATTACAAGATTTTACGATTTTTTGTTGTTTAAATTTCATCTTTAGTTAAATACACATGCTTATGTTAAAAACGAGAGGAGGCAGGGAATCCCTCGTCTTTCGCCGAGAGACCTCGCGTGGCTTTCGACAGTATAACAATTTACCTTTTTGTTTGAATTTATTTTTTTTGTGTAGTATCCAATTTAACCAAGAAAAATCCTAACCAAAAGGCTAGGTTAGAATACATCCTCAGCTGTATAGAAAATCGTTCGCGGTAAATAAAAATTCCAAACTAATAAATAACTAGACATGCGCTTTAAAACAATTCTAAACCAGTTCGGTTCTGGTTCCGAATCAGTTCATTACAAGACCCGCGAACAAAGCTAATATTGGGGAATTGTCTAGAAAGTTGTGGCAACCCCGATTTCACAAAATTTCTTAAAAGGGGTATTATTTGGGGCGTTGATCACATATCTGATTTTTTTTCAGAAACTTGTCGTTCCCAACGATATTTATTGTCAATGTTTTGAATCAAAGTAACTTTACTTTTACTCTGTTTAGCCTTTTTTGCACACAGTTCTTGATTTAAAGCTAAATTGGCACACAATGTTAGATATACATCATTTAAAAACCTGTTTTCTATGATTTCATTATTTCACACCCTGCTTCATTAAATTGTAAAGTTTACTTTTAATCATTTCCGTTGCACTAGCCTTTAAGGGTACTTTGTTGGTTGCACCGTTTAGAGATTGAAGTTGTGCAGTTTAATAGAAAAAAGTGGTAAAATACTTAAAAAGGTTTCAATGGGTGTAAATAAAATATTGAATATTGTATGCCACTTATTAGCTTTAAATCAAGAATTAAGTAGGTACTTAAAAAGGGGGGACTAGAGAGAAAATACAGTGATTTTGTATCCGAATTTCTTAACCATCGGAGTTGCCGCAACTTTTGATTCGAACTGTTCGACATAGGTGTTCGGCGTGGCAGTAACTTCGATTTTGACAAATTTTGTAACATGGGGGTTGTTTGGAAAGGTCATCATGTATATGAAGGATTTTTCTTAAAAACGTTTTGTTTGTCCAATGATCTAACGAAGTTACAAACTCGAAGTTGGATGCTAGAGTCTTTTTATAATAAATATTAAATTTTCGATTCGTTCGGACTTTTATTCAATCAGTTAGGTATCCCAAAAACAACTTTTATACAATACCATTATTTTGGAACTAACTTCACTTGAGTCGGTCAGTTCCTTGAAAACTTGAAAATCGAAACGTCTCTGTTGTGAAATTAGAAATGTCAAATTATTTTCCAAACTAAAATAAGCAAAAAGAAAAATATTGCTAAAATGTTATGGTAACTCGTATTTTTAAGAGTTTTAACGGCTGTGGAACTATTTACAATGTATTACAGAAGTTTTATTTTCTGGCTTGTGCTTAATCTTTGCAACAAAAATATATGGGCAAATAATCTTGATCAGCCTGAGGTCAGTTCTTCTAGGACTCCTCCTGTTCAAAGAAGTGCTTCTTCTAGTGACTTACATGGACATGGTGAAAGTAAGACCTTAGTAATCTGATTAGAAATGATTAAACTTCAACTACCTATAAATTTTAGGTGATTATCATGGATTTGAAAGTTGCAGTTATCATGACTTTGCTTGCCTGTCTATGGCAGCAAGTGATAAACTTGGCTTAGAAGCTATTAAAACATTACATAGACAACTGGACGATGATGCTGATGGGACAATAGATTATGCTGAGTCCGATGATGTATGACAAATACCTTTAAATACTTATTTACTAATACTAGTCATAGTTTTCCGTAACACTTTTAGGCAAAACTAGTTATCCTTTTTAATATGACTTTTATATCATTTTCATTTAAATACCTTTAAATACTTATTTACTAATACTAGTCATAGTTTTCCGTAACACTCTTAGGCAAAACTAGTTATCCTTTTTAATAAGACTTTTATATCATTTTCATTTTTCATATATCTGAAATTGTATCTGCCCTCATTTTCTTGTTGGTAATTATTATCAATACTCTTATTCGCTGCTATTTGAGTGTTTTTTTTTATTATATTACTAAATAAGTGCTGTATAAATCACGTAAAAGGTATTTTTGGACAGTAGAATAATGTAGGTGCAAATACTATATTTTTATAGAAGCAAAAACTGGAATTAAATTTTTAATTAAATTATTGAATTAACTATGGCATACATGGTATTTCTTAACCTGTAAGTATGAACTTGGAAAATTATTGCTAAGGACAAAAAACAATGATAAAAGATTGACCAATGAGTAAAATATTTTTAGTTGGGAAAATATCTAATAAATTATTTCAAATATGAAATGTAAATTATGAGAACTAGTTACTAAAAAATGTTTAGTTTTTATTTGTTCACAGAATTCATGGTTTTTGCATATAGGTGAAGAATCACCCTGTATAATAAGTAATATAATAACAAATTAAAAAATAGGCTATAAAAAATGAAAAGTTATTATATTAGTTATTATACAGGATGTCCAAGAATATGCGGGCAATCTCTCGCATTCATATAGAACATGTGAAAATAATGTGACAAGTTCCCATAATTTTTTTCCTTTAGTCCCTCTTTACAGAGATATGTACCTTTAAAGGACTCTACTGAAAATTGGTTTTGCCTTGAATAACTTTTATATCACTTGGTATAATAAAATAATTTTTTAAAATTATAAATACCAATTAGGACTTATTAAAATGGTATTCTTGTAAAACATTTGCCTTCCTAGTTTGCCAGGGGCGGACTAACCCTTACACAATAGTACTTATTATTTTTACACCCTGTATAATAAAGAAATAAAAATATCATTTTTAAATAGCTTAAACCCTTAGCTAAAAAAAGGTACTCTTTTCCGATATCAATAAAATGAAGTGTTTTCGAGAAAAACAACATTTTGTTAAAATAGGATTGTTTTTAATAATTAATTTTGTTTGTCAATTTGACATAGGCTCCCTCTTATTTTATGCATTCCCTAGCTTTTAATTATCAAAGATTATGGGACCCTCTACGATACTGCACAATATTTTTGGTTTTGTTGAAATAAAAAAATTTATTTATAGATAAATTTTGTTAGTAGTTACCCTTTTCAACAGAATAACCTATTGTTTTTAGATATCCCTACTATGGTTAAAACTTGTTTTTGTCGAAAACACTTTAATTTATTGACATCTACCAGATGTACCTTTTTTAGACAAGTATTTAAGCTACTCAAAAATACCTATTTTATTTCTTTATTATACAGGGCATAAAAATAATTAGCACTATTGTGTAAGGGTTAGTCTGCCCCTGGCTAACTAATGAAGGCAAATGTTTTACAAGGATACAATTTTAAAGAGTCCTAACTTGTATTTATCATATCAAAAATTTATTTCATTTTACCAAGTACTATAAAAAATTTCAAGAAAAACCGATATCTAGCGGCGTCCTTTAAGGGCAGGTATCTCTGTAGATAGGGGCTTTACGAAAAAAATTATAGGAACTTGTCACATTATTTTCACATGTTCTATATGAATCCGAGAGATTGCCCACATATTCTTGGACACCCTGTAAATAAATTACATTAAGATGTCCCCTGGCAAAATAAAAGTGGACAAATTGTTCCCTCTATAGATAAGGTTATCCTGAATAATATGGTGTTATTACCTTAATTCAATTTCAGTTTGTAGTTATGTTATTGTTTCAGGTGAGCAATATGTATATTTGTCCTAAAATAATTAAAAAGCTACTCTAGCATTTTTTCAACAATATAAGTTTTATTTAATTTTGATATTTTGGTATTATGGTTGCAACATTTAAAGGCTTGTATTCTTTCAAGTGCCTCTGTTATGAATACTGAAGATGTGGATGTAGAATTAAATAAAGAGTTTAAATATGTTGATGTAAAATTAAATAAAGAGTTCAAATTTGGCAAAATATACTGGGGTTCCATTAACAAAACTCACCTGACAATGAAAGTTTTGTTTTTGCCGATTTCAAAGTTTTATTTTTATGTTTCCAAAAAATAAATTGTAAAACCAAATTCTAGCTAGAGTCTTGAAATTTATTGAAATTAAAATTAAAATGGTCAGTTTTGGTTACTTTTTTGTTAGAAAACTAAAAATGTGGAAAAAAATGGGTTTATTTTTATAACTCAAATTTACATCTTTATTATCACTAGCAGTGACATAGATAATTTTATTTCCTGGGGAGTATTAAAAAGTACAAAGTATATTTAATTGTTGTTTTTATGAAAATGCAAAATAAATTTTGAGGAGCAAAAAAATACCAAAAAGAGTCTTCACCTTCTAAAATACATACTTGCTATCTTCACACCAAAACATATTATGTCATATGTAACATACTTTAAAACATTTTTAAGCATTCCTGGGAAAGAGCCCCTCTTGTAGGGGTGTAAAGGAAGTAATTACCCCAGGTGTCACTTACAAGTCCTAATTACTATAAAAATTAAGCTATACACAATAGACAAGTGCAAAAAATTCATGCATAAACCACTAAAAGCTTGGTACAAGCCGTAGCAGTTTATTGCTAAAACCAAAATAAAAACTCATTGAATTTAGATTTAGTATTAGTAGTAGTTTAGCTAGGCGTAGACGATCGCCTCTGGCCTCGCGCCTGGGGGCCTCGCGGCAAGGTGTAGGTATGGAATGTTATATAGGAAAAATACCGTAAATGAAAGATGCGGACGGTCTTGGAAGCCCGAAATTGTAAATCAGGGGCCCCGCAAAAGTGTTACACTCGTTAAAAAAGTTAAAAAATAGACTTTTTTTTCCTCAATCATTTTTAGGCCTCGCGGACACGATTTTGCCTACGCCTAATTTTGGTCCAGCAACGCCACTGGATATTTTTTCATATAATTTTTGTCAAAGTTATCATCAAGTCCTGTCATTTAGAGGGCCATATTACCATGTTAATAAACTAACCAGAAGACTTGAAAACTTGTTAAAATAAACTAAGGATTATCATATATTAACATAGATGAAACATGTATCTTTTACATAAAAAAATAAAGTTTAAAACAAAAAGTGCTAAAAAAATATGTTTTATTAGATTTGTTTTGGCTTTATTAAAATTGTTGTGGGCAGTATTTTAATTAACAAAAAAAAATAAACATTGTTCTTAACTGGCATAACTGCAAATTTAAAACCTTTGAACAGTCTTATATTACTGCCATCATAT
The DNA here is from genome assembly GCA_014170235.1 of Listronotus bonariensis. Taxonomy (NCBI): domain Eukaryota; kingdom Metazoa; phylum Arthropoda; class Insecta; order Coleoptera; family Curculionidae; genus Listronotus; species Listronotus bonariensis. The sequence goes on from JACEGR010001474.1 coordinate 42,045, forward strand.
GAATTTTAAAAAATGAAACAAACATTTAGTCCAGTTAAAAATGAGACGCAAGAGCAGTCGATGTGCTTTATTGCGCGTAGGCTGTACTAGATGTAGACATGGAATTTTGTTTTCACAGGGAAGAAGTATGTCAGTTTTAAAATGAACTAGCATGAGTGTGTTTCATTGCAGTACCCTTCCATATTAAAAAAAAAAGAAAAACAGGCGATTTGAGTTCATCCTTTTGTAAACTTAAGATGGATTTCTAGTTTGACGTTTCCGTTACCGATCGCCGTTTGCGTTTTCGTTTCTGATATGGTGCATTTATAGTTTGCCGTTGACAACTACCGATGCATACATGTGAATTTATACGAATCATTTTGAGGTTGTTGATCAGCTGAAACGGCGAGCGAAAACGGTTAACAGAATGTATAAATTGATAAATGAGACGCCGTTGTTTCATCTGTGAATTGCAAATGTCAAGCAGCAAACTGAAACGGAAACGTCAATATATGTATCCAACTTTCAGGTTACTAAAAGGTGCATTCACCATATATTTTGAATTAAGAAAAAAATATATAACTTTTAAATGATGACAGTACTACATTTGTATTTGAATTGTATGAAAAAATATCAGTATCCCTCTGGGGTTTTAATTTTTGTAATTTTTAGCCAATTATTATTCCGCTTTTTCTCAATTGAACTAATTGAAAATGTGGTATTTTCTCCGAACCGGCCACGTGCTTGCTATAAATTATTAGAAACAGTTACTTTGTATACCCCCACAAAAAATAAAATGTTCGGCAACTTTATGTGCCATTATTTTTAGGGTATAAACCGAAATATTTACCATTTTCCTAGTTATTGTTCTTGTTCTTTGTTGTTGGGATATGAAGTTTAAAGTCGGCAGGTTACAGAGGTACATGGTTGCTACAACTTCGTTATGATGCAATATTTGATTTTGGCACATTTTGGTTGAAAGATAAACAATACATTGAACTTCATGTGTCTGTCAAAAACATAACAATTTCTGATCATTGTTTATCTGTCAAGGACGAATGTACCCAAACGGTCCAGAAATTAATAATGTGATAACTGTCCAGTAGAAATTTGTTTTAAACTATGGAAAACGTATACAATCAGGGAACTCTTGAAGTGACTTACTATAGTCAAGATATTTTACATATATAGGGTGTTTCTAATAAAATGTCTGTAGAAAATGCTTTTACAAATTCCTTGGATCAAAATACAATAATTTAACGCAATTTACCTTAGTCGAAAATTTGATAGTTGGCGAGATACAGGGTGTCAAAGTTTTCATTTAATATGAGTTATTTTTAAATAATTTTTTTAGTATTAGGAATTTTTAACGATATTCGGTATTGTGCAACGAATTCTTAGTGGGAATTCGTTGGTATTGTGGGTTCTTTAGGCTGAGGAATCGAAATCTAGCTTATTTTTGTTGAAAAATGGCGAGGAAGCCACCTACAATCCTTTACTTATGTTTAAGATGCCATAACTTTTTCCAAAAAGTCATATATACGAGCAATCATTTTTAAAATATTCCAGATTAAGTGTTTTATTTCACACAAAAAAAATCGTTTGTGTTCCTCTACCCTTTATTTAGGCTACCCAGGTTTTTCTGAAAGATCTGCACAAAGTGCTATCATAAATTTCTCGCGCTAAAATGAAATGATCTAACGGAATATACCCTAGTTGAAAAGTTGATTGTTTGCAAGATCGTGTTAAAGTAAAATAAAAAAAAATGGAAATTTTGAAACCCTGTATTTTGCAAATAAATTTTTCAACTAAGGTAAATTGCATTAGATCGTTGCATTTTAGCCCAAAAATGAGTGGTAGCATTTTGTACATACCCTTTAGAGACTGCCAGGTAACTAAGATAAAACGTGAAGGAATGCAATGAAACATTTTTGTATAAAATAAAACGTTTAATCTAAAATATCGCAAACACGGTTGTTTGTAGCGATATTTATTAAGTATACCTTTTTTGTACAAAAAGTACGAGAGAATATACAGGGTGTAATTTATTTGATGGCTAAAAATACATATTTTAGGAAGAAAAGTTCATATAAACATATGTGCTAAACCTCCCAACTTTTGAGATAGGCAGAGTGTTAAAATTTCAAAAAAAAAATCTATTTTTTTAAATATCCTAACTATTCTTTACCCAATTTTGTTTTAATTTGGCAATATTATTAATGACATTAAGGGGGTAATTTATCACCAACTTAATTACATTTAATAAGCCCAGTGGCGCCTCGAGAGGCAACTGAAGGAATATTTCCAACAAAAAACGGTACGCCACTGACTGTGTAAAAGTGTAAAAAATGTTTGTGCTTTCTTTAGATTAAACAAATAAAAATGCTGCTTCTTTGTCTCATTTTTTTCCGTATTTGTTTAGTTTAAGAGAAAAAAATAAAATTCACTTAATTGCATATTTTTAAACCATAAAAGAAGCATTGTGGGATCTTATATTTTTTAAAATTAGGTTTTATAATTTTTAAATAGCAATTATGTAGCAAACATAATAACTACTTATTTAAATAAGGTTTATATTCAGTATATAACAGTTTTTACTAAAATAGGTGTTTTCGAAATGTTTTGGTTTTTGAAAATTTTAACACCCTGTATCTCAAAAGTTAAGACGTTTAGGACATATGTTCATATTAACTTTTCTTCCTAAAATAAGGTAAGGAATCATACCCTGTATTTTTAGCGATCAATTAAATTACACCCATATAAAATACCAAGGCAAAAAAGTAATGTTGAATTTAAATATGAGCAAAGGACTGCAAGAGGCCCCTCTACATTTTACATTATGTCAGCAAATTTTAATTCCTTGCCCTGAAAACCTGTTAAGCCTGATCTTTATGTAAAAAATGTATTAATAAAAATAATGATAATATTTTACTAAAATAAAATGGAGATTTTGACACCCTGCAGCTTGTAAACAATAAACTTTTTGACTTAGATAAATTATGTTATATTGTTTTATTATTTTGGGACAAGAAGTTTCTGATAGCATTTTGTAAAGACCTTTTCGAGACACACTGTAGATATAAATAGTACAAAATATTTTTTCAGTTTTTAAAAGAGGAATTGAAATACGAAGCGGGGGCAGAAAAGCGTCAGAAGGCATTTCACAGAAACAACGATATGCATATTTCTGTCAAAGACTTATGGGAGGCATGGCTAAAGTCAGAAGTACACAATTGGACTGTGGAGCAGACTACCGATTGGTTAATAAATAATGTGCATTTGCCACAATATGCGCCAAATTTTGTTTTGCACAAAGTTACTGGTGCTAACTTACCTAGGTAAGTGGTTTTCACGTTCTGGTGTATCTAAAAACCCTATTTTGTGTGTTTGAATTAAGATATTTAAGTAATCAAAGATTTCTAGAAAACAAAGTAGAAACATACAAAAACAAAAATACTTTTACTTACACTAAAATACTGTTTCAAAACATTATATCCAATTAGTAGAGGAAAGTGACCAAATATGGAATACCATTTTGTTTTTTACACATAATTTGTATAAAAACATTATAAATAAAAAACTTTTTGTAGTAATTATTAACAATCATATATTTGCCCTTTATTTTGTAAAAATTTTTAGTTACGTTGATAATTAAGATTTATTTAAAAAAAGACTTTGATTTTATTTTTATTTTTTGAAAAATATATCAAAAATATATTTTTTTAAAAAACCTTAAAAAATTATGAGAAAGCGATAAAACAAAACATTGCTACAGCGACGAAAGGGCTTGCTCTACTGGCATATGTTTCCACCAACACCGACTCCACAGAAAGCCTATCAACTACATCCAATATGGCGGCGCTACTAGTCGAGTAGTGTATAATAAACTGTCGTTCTTTAGTACTTAAATATTTGTTATTGGGCATGTTTATCGTAATCAAAATATTTTTTATGATATTTAATCTTAAAATATTACATATTATACAGTGTGTCTGATAAAGTTGGAACCATATGGAAATCTTTTTTATTATTCATTTTCGAAAAAAATTCTTTATACAAAGTTCTGCATGGTCTAAAACTTAATATGCAATTATCAAATTTTAATTTTCTTTAGTCTTATACGAGATATGTTAAAAAATAGAATTTTGCTCAAGAGTAAAGTACCTTACTTTTTGAAAAAATCAGAAAGTGCTATTAAAGAAAGTTGTTCAGAATTAATTCGCAAGTACAAATATGAAATTACAGCAATTAAGCATAAGCATTCAGATTTAGTTTAGAAAAACGTTAAAATTGTATCCTGCCAGAAAAGTAATAATAATTTATATGGAAGGAATTTTTATACTAAACTGCTGTAACGGCATATTTGTACGTCTTTTTTTACTTTTGTAAATAATTTTTTTTGATATTAAAAACTAAGGTAATTTACTGTTTGAGCAAAATTTATATTTTTTGACATATCTCATATAGGATTTAAAAAATAATAAAATATGATAACTGCATATTGACTGAACTTGTTTCCCAAAATGTATAATAAAAAAGTTTTCTATATTGTTACAACTTCAGACGCAGTGTATAATCCAGTTAATATTAATTTTAGTCTTTAAACAAAAAAGTGAAAAAAATTTTTTTTTTTTTTGAAAAAGAAATTGACATACTTACCAAAGCAGTATTAATTTTTAGATCGAATTTCGCATTACATTTTACACTGCTTTTATTTTTATTACATATTATGTTTTTACTAACAATGTTCACAAAATTTAATAGATGATTAAATTTAACATACATTCTGAGCTTGATATGTATTTATTTATTTATTTCACTTTATTGTCTATAATAATCCAAAGGGATATGGCAACGTCAAAAAATACAAATTAGTACTATAATTAAAAATGTACAATAATATTGTTTTAACAATCTTAAGTTTATACAAAATAAAATAAAATGCTGGACAAACTAATTTACTTTAGAACAGATTACAAATCACACAACCCCACCAAATTTGTTTTCACCATACTTGAGCAAGTATCATCGGAAAATAAATACTAATATTATAAACTAACTTATAAACATTAAAAATATGTTATGCGAACTATTTATTCTTTTTTGTTGCCAGATTTTATCCGCTTCAATTGAGGCATAATATTATTTTTGGAAGTTAAAACATAATTTTTTGTTTGGCAAAATTTTTTAAAAATAGATTTGAAAATTTAAATAAAAGTTCTTTAACTATATGATTTGTGTCATGTTTTTGACAATTATGTCCCAAAAATAAATTTTAATCTACACCATTAATATTATTAAGAGACAGAACTGTAACAATTTCTCTATGGTTCTGTTCTCTTAAAAAACTGATGTTTTGGTTAATAGTTTTTCTATAGTCATATACATATAAGCTGCACATATCACAACGTCATGGTTAGGGTAGCATAATCCACCCCTGTCGTTTGCAGAAATAAGAGTAGTTGGATCCAAACTGCCAGTGCAACTTATACGTTGTTTTAGAATCAAAAATTTTATTGTAAAAATAAAGACATTTTAACAATTTAAGATTAATTCAGTGACCTATTTTTTCTCCTGTGTTACACTTTAGTAGTAAAAATTAAAAGGTACCCACCTGGTTTTAAGCGTGGCCTGTTCGATGGTACATCCAAAATATCCCCTGTATTAGTATAAAATTTTTGTACTGCGTTCTATATCGTCACTTTGAAAATGTAACTTATAAACCTACTAAGAACATAGACAACTTTATATTTTTAAACAAAATACAATTAGGATCAATTATACCTTATAGAATGTGTTGTTGGAATAAAATTCTCCCTACGAATAGCATGTATCCATTTGTTTTTAAAATCTTCATTTGAGGGAAAAGAAAAACTGAAACCGTTGGGCCTTTACTGGCACTGGTACTCTTACAAAGAGGCACACAACAAGAGTACGGCATTTTCAAAAAACTTCATAATTTGTTAAAAAACAGAAATTTACTATAAATTTAGTATATAACCTGTCGTCTTTTGAGTGTAAAAATCGCAAAGAAAATCACAAAAAAACACTAAACACTATACTAAGAGGGTCCTTTTAGTTCACTAGGCCAATAAAAAGTTAATAACACAATGTTTTAATTAGAAAAAAACTGGTTTAAACGGATGTAAACAACCACTTGTTGATACACCACTACACAAACATCACAAGAAAAAAAAGGTAAATAAAACATACACTGTACTAACAGTTGCAAAAATCAATTTTAAACGTCCTTTATGTCCACTTAAAACAATTAAAAGGTAAAAACAACCGTTGAAAACGAAAAAACTGACAAAAACACTATACTTGTCTACTGTACCAGAAAACAAGAGATGCCGCCATTTTTATCGTCGGATGACAGTTGATTGGCTTTCCGTGAAGTCGGTGTTGGTTTCCACTTCTACTAGCGAATGGGCATTAAAAAAAGATAGAAACCCCTTTAATTACTTGCGTGAATTTTCGTTTAAGAAAAATGCCGGTCTTCCATATTAGGGATGCAATTCCATATTTGGTCACTTTCCTCTATCATTGCTTTACTGATGTGGATATTTGTCAACACTGGTTTGATACTGGCAAGCGTCAAGTTATACATTTACATCTGCTTAGCTGTTATTTTTTATCATACTAAATAAATTAAAAAAGCAGTTTGGTGCCTATATTATGTAGTTTCTGTATCAAAAATCAGGCTCTTATTATCCCTTAAAGTAGGCAAGTTATGAAAAAGCATGATTTGTTTTAATGGAACATCTTTTATATTGTTAGTCATCCATAAATTTATTGGAAATCATTTATGGTACATGGCCTCAAAGTGAGTTCTGTGCCTCGGTCCACAAACCACCACTGGAAGTGTTATGATGCCACAACTGCTGTATGGTTTTAATAAAATATTTATTTAAAAAAGCCTGAAAAGAACCTACATATATTATTTTCAATTAAAATGCTATTAGAAATATATAATTTTTGTTAAAAGTACTTTTATATACTATTTTTTAAATTTTTATTTGGTTTTTGTTTCCATTATGTTTGGTTATTCATAAAATTACTTAACGAGGCCTGGCTAATTATGAGGTCATTAAATAAATATTATTACATTTTTGAATATAGTAACTAAGCAGTGAAATTTAATTGCTTTAAAACAATGTTTAATCATTCGCCAATGTAAAGTTTTAAAAAATATAATTTTCTCTAATTTAGAAACAGTTATTATATTGCATATTTAACTGAGTGTATTGCTAAAATGATTTATGACCTTAAAAAATAAATTATAATTTTATTACTGTCTGCTAGGTTACCTACAACCAAGACCTATTTTCCTTTAAAGTTATGGATTCCAATTACAGACGAATTTAATATACAGGGTGTTTTATAACTTATCCGACAAACTTTAAGGGCTAATTCTTCCATAAAAAATTAGAAAAAAACTTTACATGAACATAATATGTTCTAAACTTAGTTTTTGAACTACAGGGTGTCAAAAATTTAAAAGATATATTGTTTTTTTAATACATAACTTTTATACCAATTAAAGGGTTTTTTTAAAACAGCCCATGTCAAGTTTTCAATATGGTGGGGATATTAAAAAAAGTTTTAATGAACCTATATGGCAAACTCTATATATTTTTTTGTAATATGTTCGTAAATATAGCTGTATTTTCCGCATTTTGAGATATATTTGAAGGTTCTATAAGCATTATTTTTTTTTAATTAGAAAAAAACTTGAAATTGGCACTTCGTTAGAAATGACAAAGGTTGTTTTTGCAAAAAAAAACCTTTAATTCAGATACATATTTTTAAAAAATTTGGGGGACGCCTCATATGCACCATAAGACATTTTTTGGCATACATGAAAAAAATTATTAATTTTCACCAGTGTCTTCCATGAGAGGTTTAAGATAATTATTTTTTAATAAAAAAAATGGTACGCCGAGTACGAGATTTTTTAATAAATTTTTTTTTAATTTCCATTTAGTTTGGAACCAATTTAATTTCTTAACTATTTTATTTGATGCACGGTTTTCGCGTAAATAAATAATACCTATTTTTATGTTATTTATTATTTATTAAGATAGGGATTTGAGCATGCCGAGAAATGATTTTTATTTATTTACGCGAAAACCGTGCATCAAATAAAAAGAGTCAAAAATCAAATTTGTTCCAAACTAAATGGGCATTTTAAAAACATATTTTTATTCAAGAAAAATGCAGTGGCGTGCCATTTTTTTATTAAAACATATTTACCTTAAACCTCTCATAGACGACATTGGTAAAAAAAATCTTGTATGCCACACCCTGTAGTAAAACCTAAGACGTTTACGATATATTGACGGCTATATTCTAAATATAGCCATTGACAAAACCTTTCCTTTTCAGGAAATTAAATTATTAGACATACAGTGGTGGCCAAAAAAATAAGAGTGCCTGGTTGTATATTAATATTTTTAAAAATATATTATATTAAAGCGGGAAAAAGCAATATTAATTTATTACATATGCAACATAGTCCATCAGTAATAAAACAAATAAATTCTTAATATTTCCTGACAATTTTACATGTAGTTAGTTATAAACAAATAATTATAGTCTCATACACTTTATGGTGGTCAAAAAATAAGAGTATTTTACATGCATGGCCTTAAAAATATTAACCACAATGTAATGCAAAACAAACGACAGCATTTTATAAGCATGGCAGTTTTTTTTGCAGAAAAACCTTTACTTTTATGGACGGCTATGCATTTTTGAGGCATCGAATCAATTAACATTTGACATTGAATGAATTGGAATGGAATACCAAGCTTCTTGAACTTCCTTTCATAAATTTTGCTTATTTGTTGTTTTTTACGAGCTAGTCGTTTTTTAGTGCCTTCTAAAGGTTTTTAATAAAGTTAAGATAAGGCGATTCTGATGGCCATTCTAAACCCAAAATCTTGTCTTAATCAGTGTTTAACAATTCGTGCCCTATGTTTAGGGTCGTTGTCTTGTTGATACACCCACTTTATAGGCATGTTTTTATCAGCATATGACAACATGAGTCTATCCAAGACTTCCAAGAAGATTTTTTTAATCCAAAATATAGGACCTACACTATTATAGGAAAAACAGGTCCATAGTTTGATATTCCCACTTCCGCTTTTAACTGTGCCTATTGTGTTCCTGGGTTTAGATTCTTAATTCGTCTTTCTTGTCACAAACAGTCTTTCTGATAATCTGAATAATTTTACCTTCATTTTGCCACTAAAAAGAATGCTGCACCAATTTCTTTTAAAATGTTCATTAACATTATTTTTTGCAAATGCTTATTTTTTGTTGTATATTCTTCTTGCTTAAAAAGAGATTTTTGTGGCTACTTCACCATAGAAATTTTGCTCTTGCTAACGTCTTCTGATAGTCCTAGCACTAATACTTAGAACCAAAATTTCGTTTTGTAATGGAAGACGTGTTAAAAGGCTGTTTGCTGACTTTACGTACAATAAGCTGATCAGATCAGTGTTCTGTGTGGTTTTTCTTTGACGTCCTCCGATTTTAAGGACATTATCCGTTGTGTTTTTATTTATAAAAGTCTATAGATAACATAAAGTGATCTTTTAAGCGTATTTGCAATAAATGCACAAGATTTATTTAACTCCTTAATTGCAAAATTAGAAGCCTTTTCGGGGTATACAATACTTTTCGCGACCCATATTTACGAAAGCAACACACACAATGTTGTTGAAACTGACACTGTCTTGTTGAAGCTGAATTGTCTTATTAAATATTATTGCAAAAAAATCTTTTGTCAAAATAAGCAGGGGCCACATAGCCATAAAAAAGCAATTCTCTTATTTTTTTGTCCACAGGATTTTTACTCAATAATTAAAAAGACGTTTTCTCAAAGATAAGGCATTCATAATTTATTTATAAACTTTATCAGGTATAAACATATTAAAAAGTATTGTATTTGTAAATGACAAGCCATAGTAAGACTAATTTAATTTGATTTAAAATTTGATATGCACCCTTATTTTTTGGCCATAACAGTATATGGAATAGAAAACGTTTTTATAGCATAGATAGACACTCATTGGATATTTAAATTTCGCGCCAATTTTAAAATATTTTGCTCTTAGCTACTTTTGAATTGTATTTGAATTTGTTGAAAGCTCAATCTTGACAAAATTGTAGTTAGCCACATTTGGAACTAACCCATCGATATGTTTATATGTATAAAGTTTTTCTTTTTTTTTTTGTACAATTAGCCATTAAAGTTTGTCGGATAAGTTGTAAAATACCCTGTATAACATCTTATTTGCAGAATGTCTTCAATAATATTATAAAAAGTTTCAAAAAATGATTTTTAAAAGTAATACGTTTATAATATATATAAACTGGTTTCAAAACGCCAGTACCGGCTACTAGCACAGAGATTTGATACTTTTCGCTCGACGCTTACGCTTGATATCTTGGCCGATGCCTAACAGTCCATAGTGCCCCCCTTTTACTTCTCATGAAAGACTTCTCTTTCTTTTTTCATTCTTCTTACTACTTTGTCATTTGTAACTCTATCGACCCAGCTTAATTTCATCATTCTTCTGCTTGTCCTTATCTTCAGTTTATCAATCCTCCATCCGATATAACTGAATCGAGAACATGAATCCTCAGGCATATAGTAAATCTTTGCTACACAAAACCCCTTCGCTTTTCAAATTCTTAATTTTATTTCTTCATTTCGTTGTTTTCTGTATTTATTTTTTATTAAATAATTAAGAACAACTCAATCAATTGTAAACATCACAATATAGTCCCTGAACCAGTAATGAAATTGAGTTTATGATAAGAAACACTTTTAAAACGTTTTTAGGGGATTCTTTTTGACGAGTCTAAAACAAAGATCCATACCGCCATATATGGAAGCGACGCTTTAACCCAGCCTGTCAATGTCAAATGTGTCGGGTGTCATTTTTTGTGTCGGACAAGTTTACCACAATGTTTTCCATACAATTTTTAAACATTGTGCCAAAAATCGTAAGGGTTACAGTTACGAAACCCGCCCAATCCGACACCCAAAACATGTCAATGGGCCTTATGGTTTTGTGACTGTAACACTTTTGGCACAATGCTTAAAAATCGCCAGTCCGATACCCAGAACATTTGGAATTGACGGGCTGGATTAAAACACCAGTTCCATATATGGCGGTATGAATATTCGTGGTGACTCGTCAAAAGGAAGCCCCTAAAAGGTTTTAAAAGTGTTATTATCATAAAGCCCATTTAATTACTGGCCCAGGGACTAATAATGGTTCGGGACGGAGGAAAGGGGATCACGTGCTTGCGAATCTTATCGATGATGAGCGACCGATTTGAGTTTCAGTGTGTTGAACACCAGCAGAAAGCGATAAAGCAAGAACGCCTGCATCCAAAACTGGCCGACTGCTTTATTATAGTAAATAATAAATTTTAATATTTTCCTCTGCCCGTAATAATAGGTTTCGAAGTCAACGTTAAATACAAAATATTAACATTTTGTCATTTAAATTTGTTGCTGGCAACAAACGGAAAATACAATTTTGTAGAGTTAAAGTTACGAACAGAACTAAAACCAATGGGCGCATTCAGGAGTACTCAGCCGCTTTACCGCTTTGTTTTACAAGTGTAAAAATTGTCAAATTAAACCAATAGTATTTTGACTGTTTTGGCACTCCGCTTACCCAGCGGTATGGAGGGTAGACGGAAGGAGTACCATCTCAACGTATTAAAAATGTCCATTGAAAGAGTTCAAATTGAGGTGGCGTCACAGTAGCAAGTGAAGAGGTTTTAAGCAATGAGCATGAAAAGAAAATAATTGTTAAAGTAAGCTACAAAATGAAAAAGGAAAGAAATACTAAAATCTTTCCACTTTCTACTGTTACGCATACGAGATGATTTTCCTTCCTTCTACCCTACATCCTCAGCGGTTAAGCGGCTGAGTACTGTCGAATGCGCTCAATATTTTACGGACTACGTTTGACCACGTAGTATAGTATATAAGTAGAAACAAAAATGTTGTAGCGGACTTTTTGTTCGACCTTCGAGCTGTCCCTGTGTGGCGGTTGGAGGTGCTGTACGCGCGTTTTTACCTTGGGGATCGAGTAAAGATTCACGCTTAATTGACGGCATCTTTCTTCTGAAACTAAGCGCTGTGAGCAAAGATTTCTATAGCCCAGTTATTTCGAGCATTTATGCATGAAAGTGCCATTTTTGAACCAAAATGTAGAACAAAAAAAACGGAAGATAGCGTGCACTTCAATTTCTCCAAATTCTTAGGAACAAAAAAAATGGGTTATTCACTTCTACTCACATAAAGGAAACAAAAACATTACAACATGCTCGCGTGCCGAAATTTTTACCTCGCGTGCCAATGGTTCGCCATAACTGCTATAGCCTGATGTTTTCTAAGTTTTGGCGGTATGCACGTGTTTTATTAACGGCCGGGGACGGTGGCGCCTTCCACTTGAAGCGCCAGTTTTGACAGTAACGGGTTATACGTAATACCAGTAGCAGTTCTTAGTTTAGCAGCTGTCAATGTATGCCTCGCATCCACTATTATTTTGCATGTTTTGGCATTTCTGGGAGCTACGAGCTCAATTATCCAGATTTTCCACCAATGTAAACCATAGTCCGGAAGGGGAAAGCCAAGAATAAATTTTAAAAAAATGTTGTAGCATTTTAGAGAGTATCCTTTTCACGCATTGGCAAAAATTGCCTATAGTAATTTCAAACTCTACGTGTATGTACTCGCCTTTACATTGCGAAGGATGCCGATTCCGATATCAGAGTGATTCATGGAAATATTACTTTTATTATTATTTGATAAACTGCTTTTCTCCTAGTTTTAAGTGCTTAACTACTACCTCGTTAAAAGATAGCATGCATTTAATTGAAACAATACGGTTAGAATAAAATATAATGGAAGTTTGTTTTGTGTGTCGTCCTGTATCATTACCTAAAATAATTTTATTTAAAGAAAAATAGTTTAAATTAAATAAACAAACAAAACCTTATAGGAATACAAGAATGTGTACGCGTGGGTTAATATTAAATTTTGAAAAATAGAAATAATGTAAAAGCGTTGTCGATGGTCGGTATGTGTTGTAATTGTTTCATTTTTATAATCTAAAGTGAGTAGTTCCGAAATTATGTAAAAACTTTAAATGATAATAATTTGCAGATTGTCCGTCAACAATGGAAATTACTTAGCCATGCTTGGTATTAAAGATCCCATACACAAACAAAAAATATCGCTCAAGGCCATGGATGTTGTATTGTTTGGACCACCCAAAGGTAAAATATTTGCTCTCCACTTAAATATTGAATAACGAACAGGACGTCTATAATAATACAATATTATTATTAATTTTATACAGTAGGTCGGAAAAGTATTCGTACTCCCATTAAAAAGTTTTATTTTTAAAAATATTTTTGCTGGAAATAAAAAATATACTTGTTTTGTTATAAACAACATTTATAAGTCTCATTACTTAAGGCATAAGACATTAATAATTGTACAATGAAATAACATAAAATCTTAAAACAAAAAATTACTAAACCAAAAAAGTATTTGTACACTAAACAATTTTAACTAATTTTTAGGATAAATAAATAGATTTAAAAAAGTTTTTAATACTTAGTGGGGATATCCTTTGACATAGAATTCCTTTTTGAGTAGAATTTGTAGTAACTTTAGCTAAAATATTTTTCCATTCTTTTCTTACGATATTCTGAAGTGCATTTCACTATTTACTGCATGGAACTTGATGGTTTTTTTCTCAGTTTTTTGAAAAATATTCCTTTATAGTGGTGATAAATTATAGGATTTTTTAATTCCATACTTATTATTGCCACTTTTCTACATTTTGCTAATTATGACATTCATAAACACAAAAAAATTTAGTTTTCAATTTTCAAATCACTAGAACCGATGCTCGCCGATTAAAAAGTTTCTTACCTTAGTTGAAGAATTTAGCGTACAGCCGCCATTTTGAATAAATAAAATGAAAAAAAAAAACAAATTCTTATAGTACTTTATTATTTGAGTAAACTACATACCAATTTTGAGAAATATATAATGACTCTTTCATTAAAAAAAAAAGTCATAAAAATCAATGAAAATTAAAAAAAAAGCATTTACAGGTATCTCCTCCCCTTAATTTACCACATCAACAAACTGAATACAAAAATAAATTCAAATGTGTTCATTTTCACTCTTTTACAGTGTACATATTTGTTCGGTGCAAAATTCTTAATTTTGCTATTTGCATTTTTTAAATATTTTATAAAAACTCGGTATATACTATTAACATACGGAATTTGTAGAAGACAACTTGGTGACTAACATATTTATAAATTTAAAATTTTATAGTCAAAAGCAAATAATTGCTTGGGTATACAACTACTTATTTGACCTACTGTATAAATTATAATTTTCGACTTGGCCATTTCCTGATAAAATTTAATGTACGTCTAGTTTTTACCTACCCATGAATACAATAAATAATATTCAGTTTAATGTCATTGTTTTGTTTAGACGGTATCACATGGAAGGATATCACGTTGATTTTATCCGCTGTCGTGGTGTTACTTGGGGGTGGTTGGCCTATCAACAGAACAAAAAATTCAAAAGCCACCTTAATCGCATGAACAAAGATATGGATAGTTTGCAGAATTCAGAGCAAGCCTTGGAAACATTGCAAAAACAGTTGGAAGAAGCGAAGCAGGCTGAGGAGTCGGCGATTTCAGAGAAACAAAATCTAGAGAAGATGTTGCAGGACTCGAAAGGGGACTTTGCTAGTTTAAGTAGTGCCTATTCTGAGTCGGATGTTACACATTATAAAGAGGAGATAAAGGTACGATAATTATTTTCATACCATGTATGGGAAAAGTCAACAATTTTATTGTGTTTGATGTATTCTTGAAGGAAAATTTTTCAATAAAATTTATTTCTATAATTAACAATAATTGTAGGTATACATTTTAAAAGTATCTCAGAACATACTGGGTGATTAAACTTAAGTCAGCACTATTGCTAACGAGTTTTTCACAATATTTACTCCGCGTTTTTATTATTTATGCTTAAAAAGCTTTTTAATAAAAATATATATTAAAAATGTATAATTATAGTATATTCCTGAAAGTCGGCAGTTTTATTATTTTGGGTGTATCATTAAATGAAATAAATTTTACTGTAAATACGTCAATTAATAGGATGCACTGATCTTTTAGATTTTTTAACCTGGTATTCAAAAAAGTAAAAAATATATATATTTTAGGCATTAAAAACACAGTTGGAATTGACACAAGCTGCCTTCAAGAATTCTTGTTTTTTGGCTCCACCTGGTTTACAGCAGTGGCTTCAATTAACGTACGAACTCGAACAGAAAAGTTATGATAAAAAGAAAATGGCTGCAGAAAAGCAGTTGCAACAAGCAAGAGAAGCTGTAAGTTTGTTTTTTAATTTATTATATGTATTGCTTTTAAAGTACATTGAGACATCAAGATAACAATTTCATTTAAATAGCCGTTTAAAAAATCTATTTTATACTACAGGTTGAATTTTTTTTTCCAAAAATCATAATAATAAAGGTGTTATAGTGTTACTTGGTAAAAGTTATAAGTGTATTGTTGCTATATGAGTTTTTAAATAATATGGACCTATAAAAAATAAGATAAGACAACTTTTAATTTGTTGTTAGTTTTGACACACTAACAAAATACCAATTGTCGCTTGTTTTATTTCCTTTTTTTAATATATATATATATATATATATATATATATATATATATATATATTTTAATTCAAAGTGTTTTAAAATTAAAATAAAATTTTCAAGCAGGCGATTCCTGGGTTCATATTGAGAGAAAACATTTTGTAAACCTATGTCCCAAACGTCCTAATGTTTGAGATACAGGGTGGTCAAATTTAAAAAAAAAACATTCTTCTTGCTGTTTTAAAGACTCTTTTGTTTAAAGGATTTTAAAAGTAATGTAGTAGATTTAAAAAAGCAAGTCTTTTAAAACACTTTTTTACAAGGTCTTTAAAATACCAAATTGGGATTGCTTTCTCGAATATTTTAACATACCTTTAAAACACACTTTATACATTGGGGGTCTGTTCTTAAATGACAATTAAAAAATAATATTAATAACCCAAACAATTTGATATCTTTTAAAAATTATACAGGGTGTCCAAGAATATCTGGGCAATCTCTCGAATTTATATAGAACATATGAAAATAATGTGACAAGTTCCTATATTTTTTTTTCTTAAGCCCCTCTTTACAGAGATGTGTGTCCTTAAAGGACGTCACTGGAAGTCGGTTTTTCTTGAATAACTTTTACACTACTTTTGCATTCGTTATGTCGCCAGGGGCGGATTTACCCTTACACAATAGAGCCTATTATTTTTACATCCTGTATAATGATGATAGCATTTATAAAGAGCTTAAACCTTAAGCTAAAAAAGGTACTTTTGTCCGAAGTGAAGCATTTTCGAGAAGAACAACTTTTTGATTATAAAAGGTTGTATTAAATACAATAGTCTGGGGGCCAGGGCTGTTTCGTGGCCGATAAGTGTCTATTAAGTTTTAGAGGGTGTTCCTATGGATTTTGACTCGCTGAATTCGAATTTAAACTTGCTTTTGTGTCGCAAATGACGGGAAGGTTCTAGCTCCTGAACTAAAAGAGACGAAAATATTTTTTAAATACAATTTGTTCCTTAAACAAAAATCTACAAAATGACGTTTTAAATACATTGATCGGATTGTTAGAACCGGAGATATGGCAAAATTAGTGTAAAATCATTGCAGAATTAGCAAAAATTACCGGCTATAAAACTAAGCCCAATTTTTAACCAAATAATAATAGCAGAGTTATTACAATTATAAACGGATATTTTTTCATAAAAAAGGCATATAATTTGTTTATTAGGTTTGTGTAAGTGCACGTGTCGTTACGCGCCGAAAGGCTAAAACCGTTTATAATAAGTATGAGTCATGAATTATAGTATTTTCGAAAATACGATTGTATTTTTCACTAAAATTATATTTATACCAATTACCTTCTTCTTTATTTATTTTTATTTATTTTTTTATAATTAATCTGTTTGAACTTGTCTCTTGGAGTTCTTCTTCATTCACCTCGTTATAAATATTTTTACAAGTATTTTTTTACATTTGCAATAAGGAATACAGAAGACTCCGTGTGAAAAGCATAGACATTTTTTAGAGCAAGTTCCATCAGTGCAACTGGGGGCAAATCTTCTAAAGGCAGTAACAACATACAAACTTTAAAGTATTTTCATACTGTACTTACATTATTATAAATATTAATGTTTAATCAAATTAGAAATAAATTAGAAAATATGTAAGAAGTTAATTAGGTAAATAAAATAAGTATATATTAATTTTAGTGAAAAATAAAATCGTACTAATGAAAATATTGTAATTCCTGGCCTTACGTATTCATACTTATTATAAACAGTATTAGCCGTTCGGAGCGTAACGACACGCCCACTTTAAAACTGATTTATCATATTAAAAAATATATTTAAACTATACATATTATACACTAAATTATTCGTCTTGAATCGTACAGTTTAAATATTGTAACTTGCTTTGCTATAATGTAAGCTTTAGGTAGGTAAAAACCTTATAAACAAATTATATGCCTTTTTTAATGAAAAATTATCCGTTGATAATTGTAATAACTTTGTTATAAATATCATTTTGAATAAAAATTAGGCTCAGTTTTAAAGCTGGTAATTTTTCTTTAATTTGAGCTATTACAGAGTTACTTTACTTAAAATAAAGCCGAGGTTATAAGTGAAAATTTGCCTAAATGCCGTAATTTTGCTAAACTTGCAATGTTTTTGCACTAATTTGGCCATATCTCCAGTTCTATCAATCAGATCAATGTCTGTAAAGCCTTATTTGTAGATTTTGGTTTAAAGAACAAATTTTATTTGAAAGGAATATTTTCATCTCTTTTAGTTCAGGAGCTAGTGCCTTGTAAACAATTAAATTGTTTATAACCACTTCCCGTCACTTCTAACGCAAACGCAGGTTTATATTCGAATTCAGCGAGTCAAAATCCATTGGAGTACACTCTGAGACTCAATGGACACTCATCGGCCACGAAACAGCCCTGACCCCCAGACTACAACCTTTGATAATTTTGTTGGGGTTCCATATAGGCGCCTTCTTATTTTATGCATTGTCTAGCTTTAATTACCGAAGATTATGGGATTCCTCACAATTGTGCAACATTATTTTTAGTGTTGTAAAAATAAACAAAATCTCTCAGAATAACCTAATATTTTTAGATGTCCCCACTAAACAAAAACTTGTTTTTATCGAAAACGCTTTAATTTATCGAAATTAAACAGGAGTACCTTTTGTTGGCTAAAGGTTTAAGCTACCCCGAAAATACCTTTTTTATTTTTTTATTATACAGGGTGTAAAAATAATTATCACTTTTGTGTTAGGGTATGTCCGCTCCTCGCGAACTAATAAAGGTAAATGTTTTACAAGGATACCATTTTAAGCAGTCCTAACTTGTATTTATAATATTAAAAAATTATTTTATCATAGCAGGTACTATAAAAGTTATTCAAGAAAAAAACAATTTTTAGCGGCATCCTTTAGGGGCACGTATCTCGGTGAAGAGGGGCTTTGGGAAAAAAAAGAACTTTTCACAATATTTTTATGTGTTTAATATGGATCCAAGAGATTGCCCGCATTTTTTGGACACCCTGTATACTGTAAATAGTTGGTATCTTGCTCTATAGCTTGAGTTTTAAACAATATTTACTTTTATCGAAGCTTTTTTTGTTACAGTGTGAAAAATTAAGAAAAAACGTTCAAGTCTGATCGGTGCCTTCGTTTCCACCCACGGAAAAGCTATTGACGATGTTGATAGAGCTATAGTTGAAGCCCGTAGTGCCTTAAATGAAGTTACCTATGAGTTACAAGAAAAGACCCACAGGTGGCGCCAAATCGAATCCTTATGTGGCTTTCCCATTACGATTAACAATGGCTTACAAACTTTAGAGAATGTTTTATACAAGAAGCAGGATAGGATTAATGGATTGGGCGGTAAGTAACTTATATTGTTAAAATACATAATTATAAGTTGCATAGTGTAGCATAAAAAATTAAATTTAATATTTTTAAAGAAATAAATTTAACCTGCATAGAAATATTTACCACAAAGCTAATAGTGAATTCACGTAGTCGCCCTAGTGCGCACTAAGCTCGAACTCTGGTAGTGCAGTGCAAATTTTTATATTCACACAAAGACTTCTATTGTCGTGCAATAAATTTATGTGTTCAATAAATTTGCCCGCACTCTGAGCGATCAATTTTTGTATTCATGGTGCTGATATTACAGCTTTTTGGAACCGTTTTTTTGGCGGTGTCACAGAAGGGAACTGAACGTCCTAACCTAACAATTATAATATTGTTTTTCTTTTTGTGTGCTAGTCGATTTTTATGTGACATAATAGTCTACACTTCTTGTGAGGTATTTTGTATTTTTGTACAGTTTTTGGAACAAATAAATTATTATTATTATTATTATTATTATTATTTATTTGAAAGAAAGACCATGGATAGTGAATTAGAATATTGCAAATAAATATTAAAATCAAAAATAATAAAATAGACAGAAAGTTTATTTGTCAGTTTAAATTTTGTGACAGATCATAAAGATCAAATTCAGCTTGACGTCCTATTCACGCGATAGTTTAACCGGGCTCGGTGACAATGTGCATTTTCTCGTTTCGCTCTTTCTCTTACAAAAAGCAACCTGGCACCAATTTGGTTCGAATTTTAATTGCACTGGTGCAGAACGAACGAATTTTTTTATTTTTTTTTAATAAGATTTTATAATTTTTTATTAGCAATTATACCACGCATTTTTTTAATGTTTGCCTCTCCTTATTTTTTTAACGGATCAATTTAAAAAATAAAACTTTAGGAAATTAATGCATAAATACTATTCTTTAGATTAAAATTGACAGATGAAAATGTCAAGATGGTGGCTGGGCTCCATCTTGGAAAAAAAAATGAAAAGGTGGGTCTTGTGGAACATCATTTTGGATTTCTTGATTGGTACTTTATAACCCTAGACTATAAAGTCAATACCTTTTTTTCCTAACCATTATATTATCACAGCATCACCATTAAGTAGACCTTTAAAAGACGCATTTAATAGATCTAACTTATATAGTAAGATAGAATAAAATATAGTATTTATGCATCAATTTTATTTTTTAGAGTTTTAATTTTTTAAATTAATTTATTTAAAAAATAAGAAAAGGGAGACATTGAAGAAATTTCATTAAAATAAGTGATCCTTAAAGTTCAAAGATTTTTCTTTAAGTTTAACACCCTGTATATTAGAAACAAACAATTTAAGGACCCATGTTTATATGAACTTTTCATCCTAAAATTACTCAAGGAGTAGTATCGTAAACTTAATAAACAAACCTAATTAACACCCTGTATTATTTGAATTTTAAAATATTTTTTTCTTTTCAGTTCGAATGAACAGTGTTGACGATCTGGATATGAACGATGACACAGGCTCGGTTTATGGTATAGGTAAGCAGATTTCTTATGAAGAAGATACTGAATAAACCAATCTTAAATATTTCCTATGGAGTGCTAGTACTTATAAACCCTATAAATATCTCTTCCTATTAAACATATATATTTTTTCTTTTTTGAAATGTATACCTAAAGGTGATTGGGGTTGTTTAACCATTTACTGTGCTCTAATGTTCCATATAGCTTTAACGATCCTTTTTTCACAAATAATCTGTTAGATTTCTATCTCTCTATTTATGGGAAACGGTACCCTTCTGCATTTTAAACTTTGAAAAGTACAAGTTACAAAATGAAATATTTTGCGGTTTTGCCTATTTGCTAACTGTCTTATGAACACAGTTTTTACTTAAAGATAGTTCTACTGATACCACAAGAGTCAAATAAGTGCTTAAGGTAATTTGACTACCATGGTATTTATATTAGGTAACGCTGCGTAAAAACAATAGAAATCATACGCTAAAATCTACTGCAGCAAGCAATCTTTAAACAAGTTATACATTTTAAATTTTTATGTTTATTTACTAATAAAATCTCTAAACCACCCTTATCATATCACCAAAAAATATACTTCATTGAAAAGGCAAAACAAGGTCAAGTAGCACATAAATTTAAGGATAAACCTGGGAAGTTTCTGTCAACTAACGTAAATATTGATACATCGGGATATTGTCGTCAAATTGTTCATTTAAAAACACTTGGAAAAAACATATTTTCTTATCATTGCGAATATTTATTATTACTCATTGGATCTTGTAACCAAAAAACGTATTGTACAGGCATCAATTTTTTATGTCACACATACCGTATTCGATTAACTTTTTCGGGCGCAGCATAACCTTTTGGCGGCGTTGCCACATGTCAGTCACATAGCATATTTTTCTTAATTATTTATTAATTACTTCCATCACAAGCTGTGAAGGTCGGGTTTTAATTAGCCAAAATGTTCAGAATTGTTTCTCCGTTCCGTTAATACAACTTTCATGGAAATCTGAACGCTAGTTTTTGTGAAGTAAAATAAAATCTGCGATTTCCCATAAGGATCGATGTTAAAAGCAATTATTTTATAATATTTATTACTTTTTTCAGTTTTCTGTACACCTTTGAAAATATAAATATTCTTATTATAAAGTAATAGTATGCTAAGTTTCATAATTTTCTAAACATTAATTCTTACATCGGTAGTACTACCTTAATATAATAGGGATCTTTTATACTGGGTTAGTAAAAATTACTGCAACTCTTAAATATCTTTTAAACCGCTAAAGCTACATCTACCAAATTTGGTATCTGAGAGGTGTCGGGCATGAAGAACTTAATTGTAATATTGGCACCGTTTTTGATTTTTCGGTATTGTCCTACACTTTTTTTATGGAATGTCTTATTTATGTTCAGTCCAATAAATTGCGCAGGCCAAATTTAATAAGTCCACAAATTTTTAAGATTCCAGTTTTATTAACAGCTAAGATATGACAACACCACATTTTGGTAGAACGCTTTTGCCGCTTTTACAAATTTACGTATATATAAGTTTCTGGGCAAGAAGAATTGAAAATTTGGCAACGACGTATATCACTGATCAATTAGCCATGCCTAAAAACACCTAATACCAAATTCTGTAAACACAGTTTTAGCTGTTTTAAAGAAATTCAGGCGCTAAAGTACTTTTTTCTGAAAGTGTAATGTATCATATCTCAAAAACTTTTAGAACATTACTAAATTTTATCCGCCCAATTTAATGCAATACAAAAAAAAAACGTGTAGCACAAAACTGGGAATCTGGCAATAGTGCCAATATCAGTATTCAATTCCAATGGCCAAAATACCGTAATCTTCTAGTTAGTTGACAGTATGTGACAAGTGTGGACAACATTTTTAAGGTTTTTCTTTAAGTAAATTAAATACAAATTGGACGCTTAGCTATGCCACTGAATACAGTGACGGATATTTTTACGTATTTTTATCGTCTGATTCTATTTAGAAGATATATTTTAAAAGAAGGTCATGTCTTGTTTTAATATTTTCTGCGTGTAATTCTATTAGAGTTGCTTCAGTGCCAATAATGATAATTTGTAATGAACAAAATTTAGAGATGTTGAACAAAATAATATATAAATAATTTATTTATTCTATATAAAATATTAAATAAAGAGTATGTTATGTCATATTGAAATCCAAAATTTGTATATACAATTTGTAAGTGATTAACTTATATTTTTCATTAAATATAATATAATGTGCTCAAAAATTATGAGTAAAATATGATAAGACACATTTCTTGTATAAAATTAGCTCGATCTAGTAGGCTAGGCCTTATATTTGTTACGTTGGTTGTAAAAGGTAGCAGCCATAATATACTTTACTGGGCAGAAAAACTGTTGGCGGTTTTATTATATATTATTATACAGGGTGTTTCTAAACTAATGCAAAACATTTTTAAAGGTGATTCCTTGTTAAAAATAAAGGGTAGCTTGCTTTATAAACATGGGATTAAAAGTCTGCCATTAAAAAAATATCGCGGTAATGGCAAAAAAATAACGGTTTTTTTTTGCCATTTATCACAAAAACAAAGCTAGAATTTTAAAAAATTACAAATATGTTGCTATTATAAAAGTACACTTTTTAATTATTTTTGCACTTTTTAGAATTAATTTAAGTGGTGAAAATGGACTGCTATTATTCTTTATGCAAACCAAATTTAAAAAAGACTTATGCAATGATCTAAACTTGGATAGCCGCATTTATTTAGATACATTTTGGTTCTTATATTTTTTTATTAAACTTACCAATTTCATATAAATAAAATATTAATAACAACGTGTCGAAACGGGGAAATTTATTTTAGAAAAATGTATTTATCTGCTGTCAACGAGTGAGGCATTTTTAATATTTTTTACGATACTCCTTTTAATTTGAGGATACAAAATAAAGATTTATTTTTCTAATTTTTGCGATATCTCTCTAATAGTTGACTTTTCACCCCATGTTAATAAAATAAAACTCCCCTTTATTTAGAACAAGGAATCACCTCCTAAAATGTTTTAAATTTGTTTAGAAACACCCTGTATATTGTGTTTGTACATAACCCAGTTTATGAGATCACAAAGACATTTCAAATATACCGACAGTTTTTGGAACTATTAAAACCATTTCAAATTTTTTAACATCTAAGTGACCGTCGTTGTTTACATAGTAAAAAAATCACCATTAAAAAGGGGTGCGTTTTTCTCTCTTACAGAAACTGTTCGCACTGACATCGCTACATCTAGTGGTTGTATGCTCTAAGGGCACATCAAATAACAAAACCCGGAAATTTACAAAAAAATCATTTTTGTCCGTGAAGCAAAGAAAATCATGTTTATCGGCTGTTAGTAGTGTGTCATGTACAAAAAATCGTTTATTTTTAACCTGGCTATCCTTACTTGCTTCATGTTGAAAAGGTACGTTATCGGACGATTTGAAATAAACCCCACAAAAATGTAAGCGCATAAATCCGGCTACAGACGACTTGCCAAGGCTTGACAAATGTCCGCTCGTTTAAACGTTCCCGCATCCCAACGTTGGCTTTGCTTTGCCATATGTTTTGCATACGCACGATGCGGGAACGTTTGAACGAATGGATATTTGCCAAGCCTTGGCATGTCGTCTGTAGCCGGTTTAACACAATCCACAAATGTACCAATCTGATTTTAAACTACCAAAGGTAACAATCTTAAGTTTGTGATTTTGAACGAATTTTCCGTCCTCGTTACGTCATTCGCTCTCATAGGTGATTTCTGATTTATGGCGGGATTTTTTTAGATTTTTTAATACCAATTAAATATTAATTTCTATAATAATGATAAGGTTAACACTATTTTAATAAACCATAAATCTTTTTTATATAATAAATACAAAATAACAGTAATTTTTGGATGTTGTTATCATGTCTATTGTCATTGTTTGGATATTTATTGCACGCTTTTTCCCCACATACCGTAACTCTGTGTCTGCCTGACGTTGTTTGAGTGTTAGTAAGTTTAAATTCAAGAATAAACAAACACTTCTTTGCATTTTTACAAAAAGTTAGATTTTTTTGCCATGCAGACTATATTTATTTGTTTTAACAAAAATCAAAGAATCACTGGCGGTTCCTAACCATCATAGACTATCCTTTTAAAACTTATTTGGGGGATGTCTTTGACGAGTCTGTAATCCTCACCATTTTTGGCACAATGTTTAAAAATTGCATGTAAAACATTGTGGTAAACTTCTCCAACAAAAAAACAAAAAATAATGACACCCGAAACATGTCTAAATAGGTTTTAAAAGGGTTATTATCATAAAGTCCATTTATTGCTGTACCGGGCACTATTATTAGCTAGTGATTCTCCATAATAAAGCCGTCTAAAATATTTGATTTTGACAACGGCACTTTTCAAAATAAGCATTTTTCTGTTTATAGTTTCTTCCGATAGGTCAAATTTTTAAAATATACCTTTATTTTTTATAATTAATTTAATGCTTTATTATAAGGGTATTTTTGCATGTCATTTATTTTATGTAGTCACCTATTTATTATTTATACTTGTATATATAATTTTAATATTTTTTAATTTGCAATCTCTATTTTTTTAGTACTTAATCACAGCCAAATTAAGGTAAATTATTAAACTTAAACTAAAAATAGGGAATGCACACTTTTTGCTTGATGTTTGTTAAGTTACTTAATTAGCTTGCTTAGTACTGTTTCCTGTGTATTGCCAGTGTTCAAAATATATATAATATGGGTATTACTATTTTATTTTATTTTTCCTTTTCCTAAGTTTATTGCATTTATACCAAAAAAGCGTACCTTACATCAGGCCTATAAATTTTTTGTCTGCAACTTGTATACCGTAAAGGGTTTAATTTAACTTTGTATAATCCCCGAAGGCTGAAAACCTCAATATTTCTGTACAGTGGGTGTCTTAAGCAAGGAAAGAGGAAGTTTGTTAACACGGGACTTAAAGACTTGAAGGTTTAAATGGGAAGGGAAGACCTACGCGGGCAGCAGATTTCACATTCTAGAAACTTTAGGGATAAAAAACAAAGTGGGAAGTTCGGGGCCTATCCAGTTGAATCAGACGTGGCAACATGAGTTTCCTTGTTGGTAGAAGAATAGGAATTACCCGAAGCGAAACCCGTGGAAGTACCTGAAGATATTCGATGATATTAATATGAACGGCATGTGACTTTTACAAGATAGTGGCACAGCAATACAGCCAATAAATTTATTTACTTATTGCATCAGACATGTCGTGGTTTAGAACAACCCGTTCCAGTGATTGGAATTATCCCCTCATATCATGTGATTAAACACTATTGGATTTTTTAAAATTCGAAGTTTATATCCACAATCACCCGTTCGTCAAAGGCGGATTTCTAAAGTTGTATCAACGAGATATATATCCATTGGTGCATGGAAAGTTTTGTGAAAATGGAATGCCTATTGGCTATATTCTAGCAAAGCCGTGAAGGCCTGCTTCCTGATATATGCTGTTCCATGCATAACCCTAATATTTATACTCTATGATTAAATAAAAAACTTACACTTCAAGAACAAATTGCTACATTAATTTAATTTAAATATTGCGCAAATGTAGGACGCTGTTTATATATTTTTCCAATAACAGTCGTCTTTCTATAAAATAGCTCTCTTTAAAATTAGGATTCTTTTAATGTAGTAAGCATACATTCGCCAAAATTTTGAAATTTTTATTTAAACATAATAGGCTTCTTTGGACCAATCAGTTTTAGTGAGGAAATAAAACACGCAGTCTTTTTCACCAACTTTAATAAGGAATTGTTTTAAGAAATTTAAGAAAATACTAATTCCATAGGTCCAAAAGTGACATGTTTCGAAGATACAAATCTCCATCATGAGCTAAAACGTACAAACACAATTTAGTTCATAAAAGCTTACCTAAAGGCGGAACGGCTCAAATATTCAATTAATTTCGCAAAGGTGCAGAAGGCATTAGGAAATTTTACTACTTTGCGAAATAAATTGAGTATTTCGGCCGTTTCACCTTTGGGTAAGTTTTTCTCATATGTCAATTAAATTTGAACTACATTGTGTTTGTACCTGTTAGCTGATTATAAAGATTTATAACTTCGAAACATGCCCCTTTGAACTTTTAGAATTTCTTACAACATCCTTATTAAAGTTAGTGAAGAAGACTGCGCGTTTTATTTTTCCAACAAATATTTCACTTCACTGCGAGATATGGACTATTTCTTCAATGCCAAATAGAAGTGGCTTTAACGACGAATCACACAATCACAACAATATTATGCTTTACAATATAGATTTCAGATATAAATCTGAAAATCGAGGCAAACAAGCTTTTTTATGGTTTAGACACAAAATTATTAAAAAGATGCTATATCATCTCACTATGTCTTTTCATTGCTCTAAACAACGAAAACGAAACAACATTAATAGTAATATTATTAGTAAATAGTAAATATTATTTTCTTAGACAGTTACCATTTTTAACGTCTGTATTTATGTGCTTTTAATATGTACTTAAACCATAAAACTTGGTACGCATAATTAATACCAATTTAATATCCGTATATAGAGAACAGGTTAATAAATAGAATTGCATCATTAGGTAACATTCGATACCCGATATAGTTGATGCTAACAAATTATCTTTATTCGGGAAACATAAAAAAATACACATTACATTCTTTTTGTGGTCACTCACGCGTGTCTTATTAATATAGAACAAGTTTAAAATATTTACAATAATAAAACATCGTTTGCCAATAAACTTAGCATTGGGATTAATTTAAAAGCGGCGACAGTTAATTGTTTAAACAACATTAATTAAACAACATTTTTATTTGTTTAAAATTTATACGCTTTGTAAATACCCTCTCCATACATTGAGATATGGATTTTATTGGAAATACTTTTTTATATACAAATGTGGCAATAAAATATTCTAAATGATGTAAACAGTGTAAAATTGTTATTGGAAAAAACTGGTTTGTCATTGTACATAGTATTAAATTGGTAAACTCTTGTCGTGTTTACATTTTAAGTGTGGTTGTTTCGGTGCAAAGTTTGTTGCATATGAGTAGTGAAAGTCTTGCTTTTTGTGCGGAATTTTAGTGCTGGTTTGTATATAATGGTTTTAATAATTGGTTTTTGGGTTTCTCGTCATACTTACTTTATAAAAAATAATTTCGGTCACCTAATCATTAACTGCTAATAATTTCTCTCTTTCTATTCCCTCCATATAAAAATGTAAAACTAAGTCTACATTTACATTTACTTCTGAATTATCTAAATGACATTTAAACAATTGGTTAAACTTCACTTGTCAAATCTTAACTTGATAAGTAAAGTTAAACCAATTGTTTAAATGTCAATTTGACAATTCAGAAGTTAATGTTAATGGGCAGAATCTAATTATTATGTACAAAAAATGAAACAACATTATTTTCTTAATACGTCTAGTAGGTCTTGGTATTTTTATAATTTAAATTATTATTAATATTATATGTTTAAACAATGCTGTTTCAAAGGCCTTTTTAAATTTTTTGTTATTCAAAATTTAGACCACATAAGTAATTGTAATTATTATAGTTTGGGTCAGGTAAATAAAACTAAGCAAATGCTTTTACTTAAAATAATAAAAGATAAAACATACAAAATTGCCTGAAACAAATAAAGCAGATACTATAGTATTAGCTTTTACTTAACTTTAAACACCTAACCCTAAATTTTGTTCAGAACAAAATGTACTACGCCCAATTTCAGTAAGTTATTAAGAAATTCGTATTATGAAAAAGTGAAATAATGTAAAATGTAAACAACTTAGAGAAAATACTGTTAAAAAACTATTGGCAAGGTTTGCAAGTAAATATTTTCTTTTAAGAAAATAACTTTTGCATGTGGCAGCAAAATTATTGTTTTGTATTCACATAAATTTGGCTAAGGTTGATTACCGGTAAAAACGTTAATTTAAAATAACTCCCAAAATTGTTTCGTAATAAAGTATGTATGGTACATGACACAAATTCGACGTGGAAAAATTTTGGTGTGTCTTCGGAAGTTCTTACCAAATGGGAAACTTTTTATTTATTAACTTTACAAAAACAAAATAACAACGCTAATCAAATAATTTTAAATGTTTTAATTTAAACCAAAAAACGCTTTCAAATTGATTCCAGTTTAAATTGAATAAAAATTAATTTTTTTGAAAATATTGTTTGCGTTACTGTCAGTAGGATATTCCTGAAAAATCATGGAAATGTGGAGAATAAGTATCTTTTTTTTAAGCCTATGTACCTAATTTAGGTTAAAAAGGAAATATACAAAAAAATGAATCTTAACAGAGCTTAATAAATCTTAAATATGCATAAAATTGATAAATGCTAGCCAGTGGTGTCCTTAGTAAATACAAATAAATAAATCAGGGTCATCCAATAGAAGTGTCCTACTTTTAAATGAAACTAAAACAGCAAGGATAAATGTTATTATTGTATTTTTTGTGTTTATTTGTTAGTACAATATATAACATTAAGTATGAAACAGTACGTCTGGCAAATGGCCACCACGGCTTGGTTGGTAGCACGAATTCGAGATGTCCAGTTTTCGTTTACATTCTCACATAAAGCCGGTTGAATTTCATTGATAGTCATTCTAATGTTGTTTTTTAGATCCTCAGTTGTTAGTGGTTTATAGGCACAGACCCTGGCTTTTAAGTACCCTCATAAAAAGTCGAGGGACGTTAAATCACAAAATCCTGGAGGCCAGCCGACTTTACTAGAGATCTTAACGTTTGGCGTATAAATAACCCATCTTGATAAAAACTTTTGACGATTTGTACTTGCTTAAAAATCGTAAATCTCTCCATAATAATTTGTTAGAACTAACTGTAAATATATGCAAAATATGATTACATTACTGCAAAAATTTTTTAGCATTATCTTATCTATTTACCTTATCCGATTTGTATCCTAAATAATTAATTTAAAAGGTTTTTTTAGTTCCGTGTTCTTATTAGATTGTTCTTGTTTGAAAGTTACATGGCTTTCACATTAATATGTTGATAAAATTAAGATTTATGTTTGGTTCCAAGTTAGTTTTGCTCTCCAATGATAGCTTTGGCCTCTTCTAGATTCTTCAGATACAATAATTCTTTTCAGTACAGTTTCACTCTGGTATCCTATATTGTATCTAAAATGTTTTTTAAAATGTAGTTAATACTAGTTGTCATTAATTAGGTTATATTTAGGGTTTGAAAAATAATTATTTAACAGATCCCTAATTATTTTTTAGAGCTTGACATTTTAAAAATTTAATCTGTTTAGGAAAGAAACTCAAGTTATAAATATAAATTTTATTGAAATGAAAAGAAATCGTCCCAGAATAATACCAACGCACTAAACAACTGTTTACCTATGGAAAAAAGCATTAGTATGAGGTTATTTAATTAAAGGTCAATAACTCCCTAGCAAAGACAAGAGAACTTTGTTTTATATGAAGTAGGTACTCACATTATTTTGGTTCACTCTATGGTAGGTGAGTCTAAGAGGTGATTTCGGGATATACTACAGCTTGGCAGATTAATATATCGGAGGATACCTTGTACCCGGTTAAGTACCTCCACCAAATATGACTGATCGTAAAAAACAAAAATAGATCCATCAGAAATATTCGAGCGTGTCAGATTAAGTTAGGGCGAGTTAATTACATGCTAATCAGTATACATTCCACTAATCTTACAATTTGAGAGTGATGTAAAGAAAGCGGAGGGCTACACAAAGTTGTAAAAAAGCGTCATTTTGACATTCTTGAGCGTGGCTACTTTTTTATTTTAAAGAAAATAATTTAAGGATAACGAAAAATATATAATCCAATACGATCTGAACGATTTCCACAAGCCGAAATAATAACAGTATTATTTTGACATATTAGAAAATCTATAGCCGCTTCCCCCACCGATGAAAAGGTATACATTATTTATAACATATTTTTCTTCTTATCATCTAAGCTTTGCAGACCAACCGGTCTCTATGACGCTCGAGTAAATCCCGATTAAGCATCGTGGGTTCCTCTACTACTATCACCCCTATCATGTATGACATACCTTTCCGGACACTCTGTATATTTTCAAAGTAAAAAATGTTTTTTTTTTTATTACAGGTTCGTCATCATATTCAGAAGTTCATCCCCATATGTCATCCTTAAATGAGGACGATACTTCCGAAAGTGAAAATGGAAAACAAGATGAAAATGCCAACGAATCGAGAACAAATTCTGGTAACCATTTTTCGTTCCAAATTGGCGGCACGTAAGTAATTTTTTTAATATTAAGCAATCATATGTTTTAATATTTTTATAGAGGAAAGTGACGAAATATGGAATAGTATCCCTAATATGGAATATCGACATATCTTTTAAACGGAAACTCACACACGCCATTAGAGAGTAGAAGTGTTAACATGCCAGCAACGTTTTGTTTGATCGCTCTCTCATAACTTGTTAAGGTTTTTAAAAATACTACTATATTAAATTGAAGGAATGGGACCTCTAAATATTAATAAAAAATTAAATATTAATAGTAAGGACTTATATCTGTACGATATTTTCTTTTTGTTACCCTAAACAATATTTTCCAAGAAAAAAATAAATAAATAAAGGTCGATTTTTTGGCCCGGTCTACTGTTTATAGTATTCCATATTAAATTTGGGGTGCTTATCCCATATTTAGCTACCTTCAACATTTCTTAGTTTTTAAAAAATCCTAATTAAAATTAATCAATGCAACTAAACATTTTTACAAAATAAAGGACAAATATGTGATTGTTAATAATTACTACAAAACGATTTTTATTTATAATTTTTATGCAAATTATGTGTAAAAAACAAAATAGTATTCCATATTTGGATATTTGGTCACTTTATTCTACCGTTATTAGTATATTAAGGTGTCTTAAGTGATATATTTTACCCGACTGGGATTGTTGTTGCGACATTACCACCAGTGGAAAAATTATTTTCTAGGCGAGTTATGTACAATATTTTTTACGACCAAAAATTATTTACCAAAAATCCAAGTTTTTTTTATTTTCATATTTTCAACACTGCCGTTAAAAGTAAATGTTATGTTTATAAAAGGTATGAAAATTTTAAAAATATATGTATATATAAATAAATTAAATAATACATAATATACAGGGTGTGCGCTAATTAATAGTACACAGAGAAACCACAGATTTCATATGTTAAAATATTAAGATTTAACTAAACATTCCTAAATTCAAAAATTGATAATAAGAAAGATTGAGGGTGTCAAGGTGAAAAAATATTTTTAATTTATTGCGATAAGTTTTAATACGTTTTAAATATTCTAATAAAACTCGGTATCTAAGGGTTTTTTGATATGAACTTTTCAGATAAGATATTAAGTTCTTTGTGCAAAGTAAAGGGCGCTCCCACACTACTTTAAGTTTCTCTAATATGTCGTAACTTTTTTGTACTATCCTGTATTTATCATCTAAGTGTACCAGTAAACTCTCCTACAGTTTCTACACAAAAAAGGTATATTTTTTAACACTTCAGAGCAACACATTTCGTGATATTTGGGTTTACACTGATAGGTACAACCGAATACCATAATACCATTAATTACTGTTATTAGCTATATAACGACTTAATAACTTCCACATCATATACAAATGGTTTAATTTATTGTCCCATATACTTTTTGGTTGCTCTTAACATTTTACCGTGTTTCATTAAAATATTTGAAACGTATTAAAAAGTATTTAAACAAATTTAAAATATTTTTGTCTACTTTGACGCCCTGTATCTTCCGTATTATCAAGTTCTGGATATAGGTATGTTTGGTTAAATCTTAATATTTTGGCATAAGGAATCTGTAGTTTTTCTGTGTAACATTTATTAGCGGACACCCTGTATATAATATTCCTATTTTGTTTTTCTTTACACAGAAATCCTTTTCCATTATAAAGTATAGCCAACCTGTATAGATTTTATTTAAAAAGGAAATAATGTATTCGGCAATACAATTCTTTCTCTCTTTTTTATACATTTACACCTTACCTCGTTACTTTATAGCACGCTCTAATAGATCCAGCAAAAACCTAAAATAATGTTTTAAGATTTTGTTACGATTATTAAATTTTAGGTCATTCCCAGAAGAGCTGGCTTCAAGAGCCAACACCAACCTAAATTCAAATCATACTAAGTCAGCTAGCCAGTCAAATATAAATTTTAAACCACCAGCCCCTAAAATAAATTCAAAAGCACTTTCTCAAGAAATACACTTCGAGGAAATTCCAAAGCATCCAAAGGCCTCTTCTTCAGAGGGAATGCTAGATAATTCAAAATCTCTAACTTCTCGACAAATGGTAATACAAGAACTGCCCGACATACCAAAAAAGCAGTTTCTATTGAAGATGACATTTGTTCAACAGATTCTTCGCTTATTGAAGAAGGTGATGGAAAAAGAAAAAACGAAAGTTATTTAACTTTACAAAAAGAAGCAGCAAAAAGGGTGAAAAATCATGAGTGCAAGTATAATTGAGTTTAATGTAGATAAATTCCTATTTAAGGATGAAATAAAAAAATCTCTTAGTATTTATTTTTTATTCTTTATCTCAGACAATATTTTTGATTATGTACTTAAGTTAGGTGCTTAAACAAAAATAAAAGGGTTTTGTGACAGTACAATATAACTTAAACAATGACGCACATAACAAAGTGCATCAATAGGCATTTTACAATCTACTTAATTTTTTTGTACATTTTAATTTGGAATTTTATTGTTTATATTTATAATGTGAAATTGTATAATTTATATTTTTAGCTCTTTGAATCTGTTAATTTACTTAAAATTTTAAATAAATTCCATACTTGGAAATAATTTTGTATTTCCCAGTGACTTATTTAATGATTTATAAAATCATATTATTTTGACTAAATACAAAAAAAAATGTGTTTACTTTAAGCAGTTCATTTACTTTAAAAAGTATCTGTATATTTTTATCTTTGTGGGTATATTTTTCTAGACTTAATTGTAGATATCTTCTTCTAAAAGACTTTAGTAAAAGGTAGTTAGGGTGCGCGAAGTAAAATATTCGGTAATATGTACATACGTAGAATTCACTAACAGATTTCTGTTTTGTAAATTGCTTTTAGTATTGTTCCACTAGTATTTTTAGGGATACCAGTTTGTGCAACAAGTACATGGATATTTTTTAGTCTTGAACTTTATTTTTATTTACAGTCAATCATTTCAAAAACTAAATTTTTTATTTCAAACTTTCTGACTTTTTTATTTACTATTTTGTTTTACGATATATATATATATATATACCATTTATCATGAATTAAATAACAATTATTAAATTAATATCTACCGCTATGGAAGAGATACAGATGTATGTGATCCATTTTTTTTAGGATTAATAATTACAATATACAGTGTGTCTACGTAAGTTGGCGTCATATAAAAATCGTTTTTATTATTAATTTTAGGAAAAAAGTTATTCTATATTAAAACTTCTGCATGGTCCAAAACCTATAAAAGCAACCATCAGATATCAATTTGTATTAGTCCTCTACGACGTTTGGCCAATAATGTATTTTTTGCTCAGGAATATTGTACCTGTAAAAAATATTAAGAATTAATAGTCTATTTTAAATATGCGATTTTTGTTTGTTTACAAAAAGAAAAACTTTTTTTCTTTGATACTGGTCACAATTATTAGTAAATTTAAGAAGTGTCTTTGAAATTGTTCCATGATATTAATTTATTAAACGTATTGCATTAATTTACACATCTAAATTTTCACCATTATCGCTTGTTACCTGATGACCGGATGGTTGCTTTTTAAGTTTTTCAGCAGAGCTTTTTCTAAAAACAACTTTAATCAAAAAAATAAGTCATATAAAAGTTTTAAATGGACCCCAACTTACGTAGACTCACTGTATTTAAGTGGTAACATTACACGTTAAACTACTTTTGAATGGGTATAATTAAATAATTTATTACCGAAAATATCCACAATATATTTGTTTGTAGAAACTGAAAACCTGTAAAAATTTCAGAATATAAATCTGTCTTCCTAGGGTGACTTTCATTGGAATGTTTCCCTTTCTTTTTAGTACTTATTTATATTCGTAATAATATTACTTAAGTAAATAACTACAATTAGACAATTATTACGGAATATCGTCAATTCATTGGAAATTATATTATTTACTAGTGTACATTTTTTCCAATACATTTTCGATAATTTGTCGATAATTAAAATCCTCAAAACAGTAACAAAAAACTGCTTAGAATTATTTGACATAGTTATTTTTTCCACTTTAAGGTCAATGTACTAACGTGCCCAAAAAAAAACTTGGACAATAAAATGCAAGTAACGGATTATCTTCTGGTCTATAATAAACCGTTTCCATATATTCGGATGTTTTTTGTTGTAGCTGTCACAAAATACATTGTTTTGAAAACCATTTAAACTTAATATTCTAATAGACCAGGAGATAAAACAAGATTTTGTTGTCCCAGTTTTTTATGGGCGCGATGGTACACTAGGTGCACTTTGTTCGCTCACGGTCCAATCAAATATCTTACATGCTATCTAAATGTTATTCAAGGGCATTTATTTAAAAAATGTTATTCAAGGACATTTATTAAAAAAGCACGTAAAATATTAGACCTGACCCTTAGCGTACCAAGATCTGAGCGCCTAGTGTGCATTGACCTTTAATAAATACGAAAAAACTAATGGACAAACGTGTACACATTGGGCGCATTCAGGAGTACTCGGCCGCTGTACAGCTTAGTTTCACAAATGTCAAAATTTCCAAATTAAACCAATAGGATGGCTTTATTTTGACAGATTTGACATTCCGCTCAGCCAGCGCTTAAGCGGCCGAGTACTTCTGAATGGGTCCATCAGCAGGGGCGTAGCTACCGCCGTATTAGCCGTATCATGATACGGGGCCCCTGGGTCACAGGGGCCCCCAAACGTGCCTAAGCAAAACTGTCGTCTTAATTGGGAAAGTGTTTTTTTGGTCTTTAACCATTTTTGATAGGAACTAAAAAGCAATGCTAAAATAAGAAAAGCAATGTTCTTTGGAGAGTTTGGACCTTCTTTTTTTTTGGTCTTCACATGTTTTTTTTTTGGGCCCCCTAACTCATTGTGATACGGGGCCTCTCCAAGGCATGCTACGCCACTGCCCATCAGTTAGTTTATTTGTAATCATAGTGATTGATCTTTTTTATGATCAATTTTTATTGAAAATCTTGAAATATTGAAAGTAAAATTAATCTTGCATTAATAAAATTTTTACTGGTTGCAGCAGATTTTCAACTACCTTTGTAGTTATAGTTTCCACTTTATCTATTATTAAGGTTCCCAAAATGTTAAATTGTTTTGGGAAAATATTTTTAAAAGTTATTGTGATTCTTTTATTTAATTTTGTCAAAATTGAAATAAATTTAACTTCTCCCTTATCTATATTATTAAATCAAATTTACTGAAGCTATATGAAAAAAAATGCCTTTTTACCTTTGAAATATGACAAATATTTTAAATGGATGCCCATTTGTTTCTGTGACTTTTTAAATATCCCCTCCACTTTTACCTCCTAAATGAATCTCAATTTAGACAATAAAATCTAGTACTACTAATGCTCTAAGATCTGCAATTTAAAGTATCAATGATATACAATAAAAGTATTTGGCTGTTTGACAAAACCGTCTTAATAATATTTCGTCAAATGACATTTAGTTTTAATAATTTTATTAACCAACCAAACAATTTTTTAATTATACAAGGTTACATCAAAAACGATCACGAAAATTAAGGCGTTGATTCCACATGATACATAATGGTCCATCTTTATATTATTTTTCTCAAAATGTCATTAGTTTTTGAGATACAAACCTTTAAAGTTCAATTTTTTCTTGCTTCTTTTTAAAATTATTTGCCCAAGCACAAACCTATGGGACTCCATCATTTTAGTAATAATTCACATTGATTGTGTGCCGCTAGATGGCTCTTTACCTACATATATTTTTTTGTCGTTATTTTTAACCTGTGTGACGCTTAAGAGCTCTTTAGCGTTACACAATTAATATAAATAGTTAGTAAAATGCTCCAAATATCAGTCTTGTCGGTTTTTGGTTAAGCAAACAATTTACAAAACAAACATTAAAAAATTGAATCACTTTGTATAATAATAAGAGTATAGTATAAGGGCTAAAAGAATAACGTAAAGTATCATTCAGTTTTACCCTAAAGCAAATGCCAAATGTAGTATTTGAGATTTTATAATAAAACAATAAAATATTGCCCGACTATAAATTATTGTGATAATAGTTTCCTAGTGATAATGAAAATAATGAGATGTAAAAATGAATCCTGTATTTCTTAATGTACAATAAAGTATTTAAAAAAAATGTGTTTTTATTTCGTAAGTATAATATAAATAGTCCCTGGGCCAGTATAGAAATGGGCTTCATGATAAGAACACTTTTAAAGCCATTTTGGGGATTCCTTTTAAAGAGTCTACCACGAATATTCATACCGCCATGATATGGAAGCGGCGCTTTAACCCAGCCTGTCAACGTCAAATGTTTTGGGTGTCTAAACGCGTTATTTTTTTGTCGGACAAGTTTATCACAATGTTTTACATGATATTTTGAAACATTTTTCCAAAAATGGGAAGGGTTACAGTCAAGAAACCAAAAGATTCAAACACATGTTTTGGGTATCGGACTAGCGGGGTTAGTATAACTTCTTAACCCAAAGGTGAGTTTATATATTTCTAGGCATTAATAAATTACTTGTTTTCTGTAACAACGTATATTAAATAATTATACAATATTATTTTAAATTGTTTAAAACACCAAATCAAGATCTTTCTTGACTAGCTGTATCTCACACAAGGTTTGACGGACTGTATCTTTTTCAACAAAATCTAAAAAATAATAAAATTATACAGGTTGCTATTTTTATGGTTTTAAATTCTCGTTTAGCCATTTTAAAAGGTTCATAGGCAATTAAATCTACAACAAAGAGTGGCCGATGCGTCACTGTATCACAAAATACTTACATGCAGGCATTCTTTGTCTAATCTGCATTTGTTAGTGTTTTATACGGTTGGCATGAACCTTTTAAAGTGGCCGAACGTGTATATGAGTGCCAAATACATTACAAATTAATTTACGCTTTAAACCTTGTTTTTCATCTGGTGGATACTGAGTAACGGATTAGATCCTAAGCAGTGGCGACGCTAGGGGGCAGGGGTGGCCCGGGTCACCCCTGAACATTGGTAGGCCCCCTATAAGATGGAACCTAAGAAGGAAGGAAATAGGTACCAGAA
This sequence comes from Listronotus bonariensis, assembly GCA_014170235.1. Lineage (NCBI taxonomy): Eukaryota > Metazoa > Arthropoda > Insecta > Coleoptera > Curculionidae > Listronotus > Listronotus bonariensis. The sequence goes on from JACEGR010001474.1 coordinate 80,067, forward strand.
GTTAGAAGTGGCGGGACACAAAACAACATGAAAGTTGAATATTTAGAGTTATACAAATAAGGACCTTTTTTTTTTGATTATTGCGGGACAGAAAATAACAGAAATAAGCAATTTAAGGTTTTAATCGGTAAGGACATTTTTTTGTCTTCAAAAATGTCCTACTTTAAAAAATTTGGCCCCTCCAAAAATGTTCGGCCCCCTCTTGGCCACCCCTAACCCAAAAAGTTGCGTCGCCACTAATCCTAAGTACCAAAAACCGTGGGAGTTAAGGCTTTTGAAGTTAATTTACATAAACATTTTCTGTAAGTGTATTCTAATAAAACCTGGGGCTGTGATTATGAATTTAAAATAGTTGTTAATTCGCAACGTTTTGTTCTCAAGGTATTCATCAATAAACTTAAGGGTACGGCGGTAAAGCTAATGCGTAGATGAAAGTGGCCATACCGACCGACACTTAGCCGGCGGGCGAACATTATCGTACAACCTTTTCAGTCTAGCCTTAAGTTGACTATAGTCAACTAGTCCCCCTCGTTTTACAAGCTATTCTTGAGTTTTACACTATATTGGCTTACAAAACCATTTAAAAACCTGCTTTCCTTTCAAATTTTTTCCATTAAATTGCACAGCTTCACTTTCAATCGCAGTAGCCATGCCGGCCGCCATGATCTCCCCAAAAGGAACCACATTATGCAAAAATCAATAAAATCGGCCACAACACTTCAGCAAATATTTTTTCCACAAGTAATCAAAAAATTTGACTCACGCCAATATACTCTTTTAGGTTTCAGTTTATGGTATGGAGAACCCACGATGTTAAATGGGGATTTCCTCGAGCGTCGTACAGACCATTGGGCTGCAAAGCTTAGATGATAAGAAGAAAAAATATTATATAATGTACACTTTTTCAATTTTGTAGCCCTTCGCATTCTTTGCGTCACTCTTAAATTGTCAGATTAGTGAAATATACACTGTTTAGCATGTAATTAACTCACCCTATCTTAATCTGGCACACTCCATAATTTCTAATGGATATATTTTTGTTTTTTTACGATCGGTCCTGTATATCAGGGCTTATATTTGGTGGAGGTACTTAACCGGGTACAAGGTATCCTCCGGTATATTAATCTGCCGCGCCGCGCCGTAGTAAATCCCGAAATCCCCCTCTTGGGTTCTCCTACCAGTAATGTTTTAATCTTATTATACAGGGTCATCCAAATTAGATGTCCGTCATTGGTAACTTCGCGTTCTTACTTAAAATACAAAATAGTTTAAATTAGAAAACTAGCAACATTTTTGACGCTCTTTTAAAATAAAAGATTAAAAGAAACAAATGACAATCGGGTTTTTAAGTTATACAGCAAAATAGATAGCCTTTTTTAAATGGAACATCCTGTATATTTTATCACCATTAAAAAGATCTGTTAAAATCCTTTAACAAAAGTCCACATGTGAGATATCCAAATTTTCATAGTTTCGGAAATATGGCCTATGCCTCAGGAGTTTAATAGAAACATAAATTTTTATATGAGACACCGTACATGGCTGGTATTATCTTAAAGCTCTTTAAAATACCTTTTTAACCGTGATACAATATACAGGTTGTTTTATATAAAAATCTAGTTTACTAATAAACTCCTGAGAATGACCATATTTCCAAAACTATGAAAAATTGAATATATCACATGTGGACTAAAAAAGACTTAATAACCAAGTTACCACTGACGGACATTTAATTTGGATGACCTTGTAGTTACCTCATTCTCCCGACTGATTTTTTCTTGATGCCTCCTTCTGTTTATTTCTGAACTCGTTACTTTAACAGCTGGAACACTGGTTGTTGGATGACTTGTATTGGTTGGGTCTGCGACTGTGGTAAAGAATTTTATCAACAAGCATCGCATTTCCTCTATCTATTTCACGAATCTTGTCTGAAGAGAAAGTTTTATTTTGTTTTACTACGCGCTTGCTGGAAGCTTTATTCCTTTGTAAATTTCCATTATTTAAATTTAAATGTAAAGAATCAAAATTACTCGTCTTTCCCAAAGAATTTGTACAAGTTGATGATGCATCATCTTCGTCGTAGCAGGAGTAAGTACTGCTCGCCTTATCAAATTCGTCATTTTTAATTTTTTCGCACGTATCACAGTTATTTAATTTATCAGAGCTGCTAGAAACACTCATTTTATTCAGTATAAGTTAAGTATTAATTGAAAAGTTAAAAAAATAATAAAACTGTAAAAGGCGGTAGCGCTTACAAAAACATTAAAATGTATGTCACACGTGTCTAATATAATTTATTATTTGAGTTTCTATGGCAACACCTTCGTCAACAATATTTTAAAAGGATTGCGACCGGTTATAATAAAAATGTTTAATCAATAACCTATCTATTGTTTTTTAGTAATTTACACAATGAGAATGCATAATTTTAATTGAAAATGTTTTTAGCCGAAAACATTAAATCTACAATATTCATCAAGTATTATCTTTTTTTTGGTTTAGATGTTAAGTTAGATATCAATACGTAAAACGATTACCCACAACTTTATTTTAACCCATTACAGCTATACATTATTACCTTTTTAATTTAATACCTAAATAAAGGCTCAGCAAAAGGATCCTTCAGCCCCCAAACCGCGACTACGCCTGTGGTATACAGAAAACATTTCCTGAGCTAATATGCAAAAAGACAGGTACTACTTACTACAAGGTGGGAAAAAGTAATTGCCTGATGTTTTTTAGTGTTTTTTATAATTAAAAACTACGTTTCTTATTGTAAACTTTGTTTATTTAATCCATTGGAATTTATTCTATTAAATCAGGAAATGATATTGATCAAGTTTTATGGCATGTCTCATCACTCTTGCCAGAACTTTTTCTTTTCCTGGTAAATATTCTCCTTAAGGACTTTAGAAGTCTAAGGTTTATTAACGTAAACACGCGACTTTAAAAAACCACATAAAAAGAAATCTGGAACGGTTTAATATGGTGATCTGGTCGGCCAATGCAAATCACCAAAACGAAAAATTAACGGAAATGCTTCCTTCAATTTTGGAAGCGGCCACATTCACCTTGATGGAATAATTTCTAATGAATTAAATAAACCAATTTTAAAAGCAAAATCAGAGTTTTTGAACATCAGATGATTTCTTTTGCCCCCAACTACTACTATTTTTTAAGTACATTTTGCAGGTAAATGAAAATTTCCTTTTTTTTCTAATAAAACGGCTTATCCAATGAGTTTTACCCACTTTTTTTATCTCTAAAACGTTGTATTTTTAATATGGAGCTTACCATTCAAAAATCAATTAAAACTTAATTTTAAGAGTTATTCTGTATTTAATCTTTACTTTGTTACGCATCTTCACGGATAACGTAATAAAATTATATTTAATTATTTACTACATTTAAGCAGTCGGCGTGTTTGGGATGCTTGCGATCTTTGTCTAATCGCTACCTGCTAGTATTTAAAACTGAATTGGAAGTATCGAGGTGCCACTTCAAAAAGTTTATAGGCAAGTAGTAAGGCAACAACAAAGCAGGAACGATGTGCCACTGTGTTTAGATGCCGACCATCTTTGTCTAATCTCTACCTGTTAGTATACTACACGCATTAGATCGTCTTCTTTCCACGCATTGCCTATGAACCTTTTGAATTGGCCTAACGTGTATACCAAAAATTATTAATGTTAATTGGCACATTTGAAGAATCAGAATTATGTTTACTGGTTTGTAATCAAAAAGGAAGATGCAATTTTTATGTTTGTATCGTATATGTAATTAAAACTTAGATCACTTACTCCCCTACTTGCTACTTAAAACTCTCTATACAGGTTTTTAATATGACCTATCTTAGTAAGTATGGCATAAAATAAAGGCACTGGCTAAAAGACCGCCAGCGCTTTTGCTCAATTATAAAAAGAAACCACCTAGGCGGTTTATCTATTTACGTATATGGAAACCGCCAAAAATCTAAATTAAATTGTTATTACCGGCGGTTTTTACCTACTTTATCGCTAGATGCCGCCGTCCGGCGGTTTTGCTTCTAATAACTATTAAAAACCGCCGAATAATAGTTAAAGTTAACCTAACCTAAAAATATTTGTTTCATTGTTTAATATAAACATAAATTATTGATCAAAATACAGAAAAAAACCGGGAGATACTGTTAAGGGCATTAAAAATAAGTGTTTTTAGTTTATAGAATTGTATAAAGTTAGGACCTTTTAATTTAGTTTGATAATTTATTTGTATAATTTACCTTAGTTTTTCCAAGTTCTTTTATTACTCTCGGAAGATTTTCGAAAACACTCGAATTAGCATCCTTTGAGAACTTTTATTCCATCCTGTACTATAGATTTTGCGAGATATTTCTGAAATGCTTTAGATTTTTCTAAGCTACTATAAAAGGACAATGGACAATCTTGGGAGAATTAGTAGGTATAGATTCGACTTTTGTGGTGTAAACTTCGAGTCATTGACAAGTAAAGATTTTGTCGTTTTTGTAACCATAGTTATAGTTAAAACGATATTTATTTCATTTTGAAAGCGATGCCGCCAAGTACACAAAAAATGAGACAAATAAACATTTTCGAAGGTACCATAGCGCTGACAGAGCCTGATTGCCTGTATTTTAGATAAATAAAACAAAACACTGCTAAAACACGTGTCACGTACTTTAAAAACATCCTCTTATTTCGCCTCTGTCTTGCCATAAAACCGGTGGCTCGTGGCGTGGAACTAGAAACTCGTCGGGTTGAATATTTTCTGTTGCAATAAATCATTGTTCACAAAAGGGTTTATTTGCTTTATCATCTTTTGTGTACTTGGCGGCATCGCTTTCAGAATAAAATAAATATGGGTCTAACTATACGTTTCATTGTTAACAAAGGTATATAAACGAAAGCACGTGTTTTTATACGAGGTAATTCGGAACAATACGTTTGACACCTTTGAAGATTTTGTTGAATCTCTTCATAGGTTTAGATAAAAATGAACATCTTTTTGGAAAAGAAAAGCCAGGACTATTTTAGCGGCAACAAAAAAACTGATCGTTTCATAGAACTAAAACTAAAGTGTTACCCTGAATTCATTGGTATTATCAATTAAGGTGTGCATGTATTAAGGGTGGAATAAACTTTAAAATTCTTGGGAAAAGGAAAAAGTTATAAGGTAAATAATTTATAAACCCTGCTTATTTCTTTCATCATATTACTAACATTTAAAAGAAATAATTCAAATAAGCCCAATAGCTACAGGGTTATAAATGTTGACACGTAAGCCACAGGTTCCGAACTCGTATTCCGGGTACCTAACTAACTTTTTATTTTCTTTTTATAGTTTTATTTGGTAATTTTTTATAACTTTGTTCTTATTTTTATTTTTTATTGCCTATAATTTAATTATTAGGCAAATTTTCCACTTTTTAATAATTTTAAGGTATATCTACTAGGTGTTTGTGACGAAATAGTTTTGTAATATGTCTTTTTAATTATACAGTGTGTCTACGTAAGTTGGCGGCATATGGGAAACTTTTATTATTCATTTTACGGAAAAAAGTTATTCATTATAAAAAGTTCTGTATGGTCCAAAACCTAAAATGCAATCATTAGATATCAAATTGTGAGCGTGCAGAAAAAACCAAAACAATTTTTTTTTTGGAAATGAACAAAACTGCATATTTGAAAGTAATTTTTAATTTAAAACATCTTTTTTTTTAGAACAATTTGCGATATTAGCAAAAATACAGGTCCTTTACTCTTGAGCAAAAATTACATTTTTGGCCAAACCTCGTACATGACTGACATAATTTAGATATCTGATGATAGCATTTTAGGTGTTGGACCATGCAGAACTTTAACTATTGTTCGGCGGTTATCGTTTTTATAAGCATTGCCGCCAGACGGCGGCATCTACCGATAAAATAAGTAAAAACCGCCGGTAATAACAAATTAATTTTTATATGCCGTTTTCATATACGATAATAGATAAAACCGCCGGACGACGGTGTTCTTCTTATAAATAAGCAAAACCGCCGGCGGTCTTTTCGCCAGTGCCTAAAATAAAACACCGTTTGTCTTTGCATGCTCAAACATTTACTTTACTCAAAAAATAACACAGTTTATTCCAAATAGTTATTAGTAATTTTTGCGACAAACCATAGTAAATAATTTTGTAGTAGTAACACCTATTTATTAAATATTGAAAAATGTAAAGTAAATGCATCTGTAAACGTATAGAGAATTCACTAAATTTTAAACTGCATTTAAATTTGCAGCTACATGTAGGTTCTTACACTGATTAGATTAGAAAAATAAAAGATACTACGGTAAAAACTTTAAGGGTCCATTTTTCTAAGACGTTTACTAATGGTAGGACGCAAAAATGCTAAATTGTCACAAAATTAAAACGTGTATTACAGTATTCAACAAAAATGAGAATTATCAAAAAAAACAGTCTTGCAACCAAGTCGCTCAGAGACTTATAGAAATATTTATAGATACTGCAATCCTTTTAATTCCAGGGGTCAGTGCGTTGGGTCCATGGACTACTGCTGCCCATCGGGCCGAATGAGTCCATCTGTTGACGCTTTTTTGTTCATCCTATAAAAAAACTTATTATACAAAAGTCATTGGTATTTTTAAGAATTTTGTAAAAACTAGATTTTTTGTTATTATTTTTTTAATCTACATTGGTTAGAAATACAAAGAACTTGTATGATTTTTGTTATGTGTGTGAATAACAAATATTCACAAGTTAACAGAAAAAAATTATAGGCTGAGTTAAAAAGTATTCCTTCGAATAAATAATATAAATAATAATTCCAGTGCGCCACCGAAAAAATATATAGATTGGGTTAAAAAGTATTCCTTCAAATAAATAATATAAATAATAATTCCAGTGCGCCACCGAGACAATTTTGGGTTTTTCTTAATTTTCGTAAATCCTGTTTGACTGGATGGGTTAAAAAGACATGTCACATGAAGATTGCCATTGCAATAATATGGGCTGAATTAGGTGATTACGTACTAGATTATTATTTTTGTGTGGCTAAAATTATTACAGATGTCATTAGTAAAAAAAAACAAGTAAATAAGTATCTATACTTATCAAAATATTTTTGTCTTTAATAGAACGTATTTCTGCCATAAAAACAATTTTTTTTTGTTTTTTTATATTAAAAATATTGTCAAAGCGTTGGAAAAATCTGACAAAGGATATTCATATGTATCTATAAAATCTTACCAAAATCAGTGATCTTAAAATTAAAGGTGAAATATTTTTTAGACTACAAATTGGATAATTAATTAGAGTATATATACAGGGTGATTCAAAAATCGATCACGAAACTTAAGGGGTGATTCTACTTGACAAAATAGGGCTGGTAGAGCTTCATATAATTTTTTTTCAAAATGTCATTCGTTTTCGAGTTAGAAGCCGTCAAAGTTCAATTTTTTTGGTGTTTTCGCCATATTGCATTTATTTTTACCAATCCAGTTGATATTTGGCACACAAATCGAGCTTTGCAGATTCTAAAATTTTAAGACAAAAGTACTTTTTTAAAGTACCGCCAGAGGGCACTTTATCTATAACTTAAAGTTTATTTACTTCATAACTTTTTTATTTTGACAAAGCTGGGCGCCATTTTAAAGACAATCAAAAACTTAAAAAATAAGGTACTCTTTATTAAAGTCGATAAACCTCACCGTTTAGGCACCAATAGACATCAAAGTTTTCATCAATTTCAATCAAATTACCTACATACATACAGGGTGTCCAGTAACTCAACCGACAAACTTAACCAAACGATTCTTTAACAAAAAATAAGAAAAAAACTTCATATAAACATATGTCCTAAACGTCTTAGTTTTTGAACTACGGTGTGTTAAATATTTAAAAAAAAAACTTTTTTTTTTAATTTGGATTGGTTAACAAATAAATGCAATATGGCGAAAAAACCAAAATAAAAATTGAACTTTGACGGCTTGTAACTCGAAAACGAATGACATTTTGAAAAAAATTTATATAAAGCTCTACCCTTATTTTGTCAAGTAGAATCACCCCTTAAGTTTCGTGATCGATTTTTGAATCACCCTGTATATAAAAAGATAAATGAGGAGCTCCTAAAATATACTGCGAAAACCCAAGTGGACAAATTTACAAAATATGGTAAAAGATTTTCTTGGAAAGAATATAAAATAATATATATAAAAATTTCTAATTAATGACCTTTTAACTACCCAATTTTTTTTCCTATACTGCCTGCACAAAATAATCACATTTAACTTTTTTAAAGAAGTATTACAATAAAACATGATGCGTTAAACAAATTCTATTATTATATTATTTACTCCTTTCTTTAATATACTTAAAAAAACTATGACAAAATGGGTTCTGTAACAAAAAAGTTTATATTTTGTTGACCAGTACTGATCAAGTTAATATATTATTATGATATAATATCGTGTTTACTGAAAATCGAAGCAAAAATTAAAAACTTACTTCCGCTCGTTTCTTTTGAATTTGATCATCAAACCCTGGTGGAGTCCTCCGAACTGGATTGGGAGAGTCAGCAGGGGACCATGGTTTCCATATGGGACTTGAGCCCCAAAGGTATGATGCATTATTGGCCAATTTGGATGTTGAATTTAAAACACTGCTAAACGTGTTTGACCAGTAATCATTATTTGATGCGAGTGGAGTATTTAGTGGCATGCGTTTCCAGGAATCAACTAAAAATAATATAAACTCATTTTGAAGTGTAAATTCCAGTGTTAATCTTTATGAACTAAGGGCAAACATTAAAAAAACCATTTAAATATAAATTTTTTAAGGCACTGGCTAAACGATCGCCGCCGTTTTTCTCAATTTTAAGATGAAAACCGCCGTCCGGCGGTTTTATATACCTACGTATATGAAAACCGCCGAAAATTATAATTAATTTGTTATTACCGGCGGCAATCCGGCCACGAAACGTTAAGATAAAATAGTGCTTTTATTTGCCTGTCCCCATCCCGCTATACTACTCCAATTTGTTTTTCCAAAGGGTGCTATGAACTAAACTACAATATTAAATAATAAAACCACAAAAACTAAACGCTTACAGCACGCAAAATAAGTAATTATTAAGGTTAGATTAGCTTTAACTATTTTTCGGCGGTTTCTAAAACAAAAACCGCCGTACGGCGGCTTCTATCGATAAAATAAAGGTAAAAACCGCCGGTAATAACAAATTAATTGTAATTTTTTTATGTTTTGGTTTGGTTGGTTTTCTTATACGTACAAATAAAAAACCGCCGGAGGGCGGTTTAGTCAGTGCCTTTTTAAATTGTAATATAAAAAAGATGATTCTGTCTTACACATGACAACCACTTTTGTAGATACCTGTATCATTTTAAAATTGATCATAAATTTATACCGTAACTAAAAGAGTTTAGATACCATTTTTAATATATTTTTCTAGTCAACTCTAAATTAAAAAAAATATATATAGTGTAACTTAGCAAAAACCAACAACAGGTATTTCAAAAATTAAATTAGTTAAGGATTCCTGGGTTTTCCGCTAATATTAAGAAATAAAAATATACCTGTTAACTGATTGATGATACCCAAAATATCAAGGTTTTAAAACTATTCTACTATAAAGGATAAAACTTATTTTTTTTCTTTAGTAATAAAGGTGTGTCAGTTAAAATAAATCAAATTTTAAGCAAAAATAGCGGAAAACACAGAAAAATACATTCAGTAATTATTTACAAACCGGACGCAACGTCAATTTTAATGAAATTTGGTATATGGGTTTTTGGGACGCTGATCACGAATCTGAAACAAATTTTAAGTCGGACTCGTTTCGTTTTCGAGATATTCATCATTAGACTTGAAAACCAAAATTAACCTAAATTCATTATTTCCCCCTTCTTTTGCACTTAATTCTTGAGTTTTCTGTTAAATTGGTCCTTAGTTTTTAGTTTTCACCACTAAAACCCCATTTTTCTATTTATTTTACCCATTGTTTTCATAAAATTGTAAAACTTCACTTTTAAACGCAGAAGCCTTGGCGGCGCTAAGGCTACTGCTATCGAAATGATTGAAAATAAAGCTTTGCAATTTTATGGAAAAAAACGGGTAAAATAAATAGAAAAATGGGGTTTTTAGAGGTGGAAATCAAATATTGAGTACCAATTTAGCTTTCAATCAAGAATTTAGTGCAAAAGAAGAGGGAAAATAGTGAATTTAAGTTAGTTTTGGTTATCAAGTCTAATGATGAATATCTCGAAAAAGAAATAAGCCCGATTAAAAATTCTTTCAGATTCGTGATCAGCGTCCCAAAAACCCTCGTATACCAAATATCATTAAAATCGGCGATGCGTCCGGTTTGTAAATAATTACCATACTTTCTGGTTTACGGATTTAGTATTATATTTTTATTCTCACCTTCTGGTTCCGCAGAAAATGTACTTTGTTTGTTTGGCTCTAAAGAATGAAACCCTTGATTATCAGTAATATCCTTAAAAACTTGTTGTCGATTCCAAGTATTCATGGATGGCATTTCATTAATGTTGCTATATTCCTCGTTATTAGCCAAATGCATACCTTGAGACCGATTGAAAAAGTAGCATTATTTGCCAAAACTGTGTTATTACTGACAGCTGCAATGACACTTCTATCGTTCATCGGAATAAACTCTGTAGGCAAATTAGCAAATGTGTTTAAATTTCTAGGGGCTTGTTCAACTAAGAAATTAGGAGTCTCGGCGAACAAATCGGGACTTTCTTTTCCAGGAGTCCCTAACCGTTTCGATCCGATTGGTCCCAGATCTATAGGTTTATATGGTTCAACGTACATTGTTGGTTTACCAGAAGGAAGTTTAAAGGGATTATTAGAGATCTGAAGGTTAGGAGCCAAGTTTTGCATGTATGAGCAGTTGTCATTATCAGCGTAAGTAAGCGGTGATTCAGAACTGACGGTGGATACTGGAGACGGGTCACTAGCTACGTCATTACGAGCGACCACATCACTAAATCTGGCTTTATTTTCAGACCAACTGGAGCAGGTTGTTGTAGAAGTAGGAAATGGAATGTAGAAACTCATTGGATTTTTTGAACTTTCTTTTTCTTGGACTAAATCACTTTCGCTATTTTTAGATTTTCTTTCATTATGATTTTTATTTCTATAAATCATTTTCTCTTTACGTTCTTTAAATTTGAGGTCCCGTTTTCTTTTTTCCCTATAAATAATAAAATCGGGCATTTTGTTATTATTTTAATGAAAATAATTTTAAGGTTTAAAAAAGTAGTCCACACATAATCAGTAAACATTTTTTTCCTAATAATAATTTTCGACATTATAAAACTAGAAGTACTTTACTTTTGAGTAAAATTCACATTTTTTGTCAAATCTCATAGCATGCCTTTTGAGGTTTGGGACCATGTATAATTTTTTATAAAAACCTTGTTTCGAAAAATTAAAAATTAAAAAGTTTTCTATATACAGGCTGGCCGCCGAGGTATCTAAGAAACTTCGGATTCAAATTCAACAACGAAAATTAGAAAAAAACTTTATATGAACACATGTCCTAAACGTCTTACTTTTGTAACTGCAGGTGTTAAAAGTTTTAAAAAATTTTGGGGAGGTCTTCTATGCACCAAAAGACATTTTTGGCTTACAAGAAAAAATAATTTTTACTAGTGTCGTCCATGAGAGGTTTAAGGTAAATATTTTTTAATATAAAAATGGTACGCCACTGCATTTTTCTTAAATAAAACATTATTTTTAAAATACCCATTAGGTTTGGAACAAATTTAATCTCTTGATTTTTTATATTAGATGCGCGGTTTTCGCGTAAATAAAGAAAAACTATTTCTCGGCATGGTCATTTCGTATCGAAAATATCAAATTCTACAGTAAAAAATCACCTTTGCAATTTATTCTTTAATTAGATAGGGATTTAACCATGCCGAGAAATGGTTTTCATTTATTTACGCGAAAACCGTGCATCAAATAAAAAAGTCAAGAGATCAAATTGGTGTGAAACTAAATGGAATTTAAAAAATATTTTTATTTTAGGAAAATGTAGTGCCGTACCATTTTCTCTTAAAAAATCGGTTGTCTGCAAAGTCGGTTTACTGACGATAGTTAAACGTGACAACGTCATAAAAAAAATACTGATGGAATGGTTGCATTTTTCAAAAGAAAATTAAACAATATACACAACATTCACGTTTCACTGCACTTACTACTTGAAGAAAAAATGTAAATAATGTATTATTGTATAGCAGGCGGACCCCCGCTCAAAGATGCCGAACGCGGAGGCCGATTGTGCTTCTTCCGCGCTCTCGCTTGCACTTTAAGCTTTAAATAGAAGCAGTGCAGCCGGCTCCATCGAATTATAAGACGTTATCACGTCAAAAATATTTACCTTAAACCCCTTATGGGCGAAACTGGTAAAAAAAATGATATAAAAGTTATTATATATTTTTTTAATTTTAACACCCTGTAGTTCAAAAACTAAGACGTTTAGGACATACGTCTATATAAACTTTTTTTCCTAATTTTCCTTGTTGAATTTATATCCGTAGTTTCTCGGATACCTCGGCGGCCACCCTGTATAGATGAGTAATGTTAAATTGGTTTGTTAACATTTTCTTTAAGATTCTATAAGGAAATACATAAGATAGCTTTGAGTTCCTATTGACTAAGTATATTTAAATCTATATAATATCATAAATATTCCCATTTACTACTTATCAAATTGATAAAATTTAATAAAGAAATATGGGTTTGTATCAATTTTTTCCTGTGACAAGGTTTGTTAGTATGAGTAAGAAAAATCTTAAACATTAAAACAATCCAAAAACCATAAGTTACAAATCAACCAATGAAATAAAACTTTTTTCTATTAAAAAACTGTTTTGCAATTTTACATACCTGTTATGAGCATTATGATTAAACAAAAATTTATCATCAATTTTAAATACTTCTTGTTCTTTTGTGTGATCGGATTCTTTTACTTTATTCCTTATCTTACTATTTACAAAACTGACATGTTTAACTTTATTTTCTTGAGCCTCTTTCAAATTCATCATATTAACAGTTTGTGACGAAACGTTTACTTTTTGCTTTGGCCAACTATTAAGTCTTTGGTTTTCTTTGTCAACCTCATCGCAGTTAGTGCTACTATTACTGCTTTCAGTTGTCGTTGAAGAAGCTTCTTCTTCTTGCGCAGGTACTGGAGTGCATTGTTTCTTATTTGGTACTTTTTTCAATTCAGCCTCTTTCTGTTGGGCATGCTTCTCTTTTCTGCCTTTTTCCTCCAAAAGCTTCATTACTTTTTCACTTTTTCTCTCTCTTGATTTTAATCTGTGCCTTTCGAAAAGAAGATCCTTCTTTCTTTGCCTTTCCCTTATCTTTTCCCTTTCTGATTCATCTTCGACGTTATTTTCTTCTTCATTGAGACTGTTTCTTTGAGCCAGTTTTTTCTTGGCTTTGCCAGTTGTTGGTATAATAGCTGGTTCTGATTTAACAGTTTCATTTCCCTCTGCTTCAATATTTTCTTCTTCGGCTTCGCGTTTCTTTTCTTTTAATGAAGATTGGATTTCTTCTCTTACTTGGCGACCAATTTTTCTGAGGTCTAGAACTGGTAACACAGGTGGACTGTTAGAAGCTACATATACTTCCCAGGCTTGTCTCTTAATAGTTTCAGCATCTAATACTGCTATGAATATTATTAGAAAAAACATCACTTTCATAAACACAATGGTTATGTAACTCATATAAATTTCCCAAGGCGGCCGTTCTATTAACTTCTCACAATCATTACAATAACTCATTGGAATTGTAGCATATAAGGAGTAGTTGACATAAGTATTTAGACTAGTGCCAATCACTAACGTTCTTTGAACCTTTGAAAGAGTTAAATCTGGAGTAAATGCAATATCAATTTTCTTAGACATATTTGGCTGTAAAGTAAAAGGTTCACAATCTGCAACCTAAAAAGGGAAAAGAACTAAAAGATTTTACCCTGAAGTTGTTTAGCTGAGAAAATGGGTACGGCATATTATTTGTAACTTGGATTTTTTAAAGAAATTCAAAATTCGAACGCCTTTTATAACAATATACACTATACAGGGTGTCCCAGAATATGTGTGCAATCTCTCGGATTCATATGGAACACATAAAAATAGTATGACAAGGTCATATAATATATTTGAATATTAATAACTTGCTTTTTAGTTGATTTTACTCCTTTTAAAAAGACATTTATTACTTTTGTTGTTTATTTATATTTACAAATAGCATTTTTAAGACTGCATAAATTTATTTATTGACTTCAATAGATTTGACGACGAATAGATTATCGATAGTCTACTATACTGATTTTAAGTTCAGTTCTTTTTGCAGTTCTACTTTTTAATTAAAATAGATGGAGTTCAGATATGAAAGGAATAGTGACATATGAAATACAAAAAATATAACATGGTGCCCGGAAAGGTGAGGTCATAAATGATAGGGGTGATAGAGTAAGCCAAAATAATGGTAGAACTTCATATAGAAAAAGTTTTTCTCGTTTTGTTGGAAATATATTGACTTTTTAAGATAGAATTAAAAAAAACTATTTCAATTTAACTTTAAAAGTGTACATAGTACCAATGATATTTGGGCAAGTAAATAACCTTATACTAATGCTTTTACATAGGTTAACGGCTGTTTAGTAAGTCGGAATAATACAAGGTGAAACGAATTTTTTTAATTTTTGTATGCATTTTTGACATAGATAACAAATTTGACATTTTGCTTTGACCATTTAATTCATTTCTTTCCACAAAAAAGGTAACTTTATTTGAATCGACATGTTCGACCGTTTTTTTAAATCGCATTTTAAATCTAGATATACCAGCATTTTGTATGTAATAAAATATTAAGTCTTTTTTGAGAAAATTATTAAAATCTGGCAAAATTGTTAAAAATTGTGTTTTGGAGCCTATTAAACTTCATAATACAGATAGTGTTTTTTTTAAATCATCATATTTCAATTAAAAAAGAAAGGATTTTTTTATTGCATACAAAATGCTGGTATGTCTGGACTTAAAAGGAGATTTTATGAAAAACGGTCCAAGATATCAATTCAAATAAGGTTTACCTTTTTGTAGAAAAAAAATGAAAGAATCAAACGGTCAAAGGTAAATGTCAAATTTGTCACCTGTTTCAAAAATTAATACAAAATACGAAAAAGGAATCGTCTTACCCAGCCGTTTACTTACGTAAAGAACCATTATTACAAGATTATTAAGTTCTCCAAATATCATTGGTACTAAGACAACAGTTCCAAAGTTTTAAATGAAATAAGTTTATTTTAAATTCTAACTTTGAAGGTCAATATCTCACTAACAAAGCGCGATAGAACCTTTTTTTATATAAAGTACTAACATTATTTGGGCTCACCCTATTACCCCTATCATTTATGCCCTCACCTTTCCGGACACCCTGTATGAAACATTCCACTTACCTTAAAACCAAATCCTTCGCATGGGTATCCATTTATATGAAAACTATTTACTTGAATAGGTATATCACCCAAATTTCTTGCCGTAAAGCTTCTTCTCACAGTTAAATTTGGAAGAATAGGAGTTTGATAGGGTTCTTCTGCTTTACAAACTTTTAAACTTTTCTCAATTATTTCAAACAACAATGGTTGTATTGCTCCAGGCTTACGGTTCCCAAACTTAAATACGGGTATAGTGCCCTTGCCATTTAACCTTATAACCTCTAAAATCGTGAGGTTGTTGCGTAGAAATAAAAGACTAGAATAAACCTTAGCATCGTCTGCTATAAACCCCAATGTCACGCGTTTTGACTGACCCGGAAGTAAAATAAATGGGAGAGAGTATTTAAAAACATTAATTTTTAAGTTATCCCAAAAATACTTTCGTTGATGCTCCAATGTTTTTCGTCAAACGAGAACCATTTGTTATTAGAATATTTAACTTCTGACGAAGAAATAAAATTCGATGGAAGCCCATCGTAAAGCATCTCCGCGTGTGGGTAGTCATTTTCAAATAGAAGTTGGACTACCACGTTGTGACTGGCCGGATTGTGCAGCACGAGGTTCTTGTATGACATGTTGCTCACCTGCGTCAAAGGAAATTCCAATGTGGAGTTTTTAACTAAGATGTTTTCGTGTACCAAACTAGGCCAAGTATATTTAACTGTGCTTGTAAATATCTGACCTTTTACTTCGGAAGTATCTAGCCTTAAAGTTATATTGGTCAACTTTCTGGACCCATGATTTGTGAAATTCAAATATCTATTGTAGAATATATTGGTAAGCTTCATATCATACTCTGATACTTGTTTGGAGATAGCTAAGGATCTCAGCCAAGAAGCTAAAAGAACAACTTACAATCAATATACACGTTCCACCAAATGAAAAAGTCCATAGGCAATGTGTGGAACGGACACGGTCTAACGCATGTAAAAACAAAACTAACAGGTAGAGATTACACAAAGAATGCTGCTATGTAAATACAATGACTGGTCCCACTTTATTGTTGATTTACTTGCCTATGAACCTTTATATATGACTGAATTTTTATGTAAATAGGTACCTTTTAAAAATGTTTTCTGATAATGGTATATGCATTTACCCATTATTTACCATAAAATCAGTTTATAGGCAGCAAAGCACTAAATATTAGATTAATTTTCAACTAAATTTTTATTTTATTTTTTGTTATTGATACTGTTTTAATAATATTGAATGTTTTCTTCTGTTGTTTTTACTAGTAAGTATTAGAGATAGGCATATCAAATGACCTGATATTTACTAACAGGTCTGTAAAATATCTTTTTAAGGATAATTAAATGTACAGGTTGTCTCAATAAAAATTACTATTTTACTATCAAACTTTTGGGTGGTCATATTTCCGAAACTGTTAAAAAATGGATATACTATATGTAGTATTTCTTAAATCTGCTGAAATAGGTACCATATTACAAGTAATCCTTTCAGAAATAATTTAATAATACAGGATATAAATTGAAAAACAACCATTTCACAAAAATACAATACCTGATCCTTCATGTAGAAATCCCGTATAACATTCTGGACTACAATCTATGTCGGGATTAAAATATAGATGTCCAATAACCTTATTTACTTTGGGTGTAATAGTCCCAGTTATGGCAGCTGACACTCTCTTATCTGGAGGTAGAGCCAAAATATTTTCAACTGACATTTTTTCGGGAAATGATGAAAACACTTTCAGTGGATGAGTACAAGTTTTGGTCTAAAATAAATAAAAGACAATTGTTAATTATATAACAAGGGAGAAAAGTGGCACTTTTCTTCCCGGGGATAACAATTATCCAAGGGAGGAAAATGCACTTTACTTCGGAAGAATTGTTTGGTATTTTTTCTACTACCTTAAAGAAAGAAATACATAATTATTTGGCTGCAGTGTTTGCAGGTCCCTGTATCTCGTCTCGACACCAGTCAAAATATGACATTTAAAATCATCAAACATCATACGAGCTATTGTTGTCAAGGCAATAAGCGTTGATAAGTTTTATTCGGTCGAAGAAAAATTATCATTCCAAAGCAAAATGGACTATGAAAACGAAGACAATATCCCTCAAAATATTTTGGAAACCGCAAGGCTAGTATCATTAAATCTTTCGCCAAATAAGTTTTGAGAACAATATGAAAAAGGATATGAAAATATCATGTCAAAAGAATTACCGAAAATGCTAATCTTGCATACTTTATGAAGAAAGCAGAAACTCTAAAGGCGTCTAAGCTCTGGAGCAAATACAGTATGTCACGTTCATGCGTAAATATTAAAGAAAATGTAGACACCAAGTTTTCTAAACTGGTAGCTTTCCTGAAGAGACAAGCCCTTGGATTTAAGTCAAAGAAAGCCAGCACGTTTATGAGAGAAGAAGTTAACAAGTTCATTAGTATGTCTCCTGATTAGTATTACTTACATATGAAAGTAAAAATAAATTATTTTCAAAAATAATAAAAATTATAAGCTACATTTTCACCTTTTTCATTTATTCATTTATTCATAAATTCACA
The DNA here is from genome assembly GCA_014170235.1 of Listronotus bonariensis. NCBI lineage: Eukaryota > Metazoa > Arthropoda > Insecta > Coleoptera > Curculionidae > Listronotus > Listronotus bonariensis. The sequence continues at coordinate 98,143 of JACEGR010001474.1, forward strand.
AACTCTACATTTATAAATTTACAAAAAAATCCGCTCAACAGAGAATCCAATTACAGAGCAGGTACAATTTTTATACATATCTATATACATCATAATATAATACAATAAAATAACAAAACAAGTTGCCAATACAAAAGACAGTAAACAGTAAAAGAAAGTGAACATACTTCCAGAACTAATTTTCCAGAACCCGGCCAAGAATAGTTCTAAACAAGTTAAGATTTACAGAAAAGATATCACAATGAGCCTGGATTTCATTATAACCAGCGCACATTCTATACAGAGGTGAATTTAGAAGGTTATTATTCCTTGCAACCCTCCGCTGATAAAAGGTGTTGGAACATCTAGTAGCATATGGAGGCACATGCAACGGAATAAGTGACAAAAGTGCTGGATCATCAATTTCATTATGTAAAATCTTGTACAGATAAAGAAGAGCATGCACATTTCTTCTTTTTGACAGAGTATTCAGATTATATCTCTGTAATAAATATGATTTTGATACGTTAAAATCGTACATGCCAGTTTCCTTATAGTACAAGTATCGCAAAAATGTATTTTGCACTTTTTCAATTGCGTATCTGTGACACTGGTAGTAGGGACTTCACACAACCGAACAGTATTCCAATATACTGCGGACATAAGTAAAAAATATTCGTATAAATATGTGGACAGTGGGAAACCACAAAAACATAAAAACCAAAAGAAAAATATTATGCTAGCTGCTGGAGAGAAAAAGTAAAAAAATTCTCCAAGGGAGGAAATGTGCCGTTTTTTCCCGGGGAAAAACAGTCTATTTTTGATAAAGGTAGTACTAAAAAAATTATTCTAATTTAGTTTAAAGATCAAGACTTACCGGAAAACAATTTCCAAATATTAATTCTTCTTCATCTAAAATAAGCTCTCCAAATGATACTTTATAATGAACAGGGAGAGACAAGTTTTCATAGGGTGTCTGTATTTGTATATCTCCCCATATCTGCCCCTCCTTATTATTTGTGTTAATGGTCATTTTAATAATGGCATAGCCTTGAGCCACTATGCGATCCTGTAATAAAATCATGATAAATAAAAATGTCTAATAATAAATTCATAATATACTGGGCTAGTCAAAAGTCTCTTCATCTTTAAAATCGCTAAAGCTATATTTACCAAATTATATATCTTATATATCTTTTTTTTAATGGAATGCCCAAATTATTTCTATCACATTAAATTAGGCGGGAAAAATTAGGTAAGTTTCCGAATTTAAAAAATCTGTGTTTGTTGATTGCTTAGATAATATCTACTACACATTCAAAGTATTTAAATGCCTAAGAATTTCCAAAACCGCTAAAGCCGTGTTTAAAAACTCGGTATTTAGAGGTTGGCCTTATTGAACCGTGATATCAAAATTGTTGCCAGATTGGAATAAAAATTCGGTGTTTTCATATGCTGGCAACTGTATAACCGGAAGTGCTAGAACTTAAAATATTTTAGTTTTATGTATTCAACTGACCTTACAGTCGCCTGTATTTTAAATGCATTAAATAGAAGTAACCGTTGAGATCATCGCCTTCTAGATGTAGTACAATCATTCAAAACATCTAGAAGGTGGTGGTTGAGATTTTTGCATTTAAAAATTTAGCAATATATTTTTTCTTTTAGATATTCAAAACTAAAAATGTGTTTCATTCAGGGATAAATCTTGCAAAGATTTTTATTAAAATTAAAAAAAATCATTTTACTTACACATTTAGTAAGATTGGTAAAAACATTAAGTAACAAAACCATTTTATGGTCCCCAATACCACATCCGTAAAGTTCGAGCTCAGTGTTTGGCAAAGACGAATAAACATGAATCAATGGTAAGTCCACCGGATTGGGATTCGTCAGCATGAAAAAATTTGCTTCCGCGAATTGTATCCGATCAAACCAATATTTAGTGAATAGTCGTCACTAGCATAAGGCAGATGCTAAAAATAGAAAACATGCTTCAACATTTAACACAAATAGGGTATTGATTATAATATTATTTAAATAAGAAATAAACCAGAGCACATAAGCCTACATGCCTTAATATACTTACTATTTGAAGTTTTCCATTATAACTTAAAAGTGGCACAGTTATTTCAGAAACATTTGTTATCAACTTTATATGACTTGTTAATTGCATGTCAGTTTTTCTTACAGAACTCTTTAACCAAATATTAAATAATTTCTTTTTTCAAATGGCCTTAGAGTAACAGGTGTAAATGTTTGTATCTACAAGTAAACAAATAATATACAGTGCAACAATAAAACACCGGGTGTACTGGCAAAAACCTATTTTTAAAATTGTTTGCTCTAGTGGTCAAAAAACAAACAAAAATGTTTTATTTGGACTTAAGGTAGTACTACCGGTGTAATAATTAATGTTCAAAAATTATGAAACTTAGCATACTGGTACTTTATAATAAATATCCGCAATAATTAGAAAACGTGTTTTTTCCAAGTGTTTTTAAGTGAACAATTCGACGATCTAGGTGACAGAAACTTTCCATGTTTATCCTTAAATTTATGTGCTACTTGACCTTGTTTTACAAATTTGTTATAATTTTTTTCAGTGACTGTTTTGCCTTTTCAATGAAATATTTTTTTGGTGATGTGATAAAGGTGGTTTAGAGATTTTATTAGTAAATAAACATACAAATTTTAAACCAATTTTAAAGATGCTTGTGCGGTAGATTTTTACGTATGATTTCTATTGTTTTTACGCAGCGTTGCCAAATATAAATACCACGATAGTCAAATTACCTTAAACACTCATTTGACTCTTGTGGTATCGGTAGAACTACCTTAAACAAATAAATTTTAAATAAATAAAGTTAGTTTGGTGGATAAAATAGTAGCTACAATTTAACTTTGTTAAAAAAATATTAAAAAAGAGAATTCCCATTTTTTTAAATGTATGCTTTGTTTTCGGGACTAGAATTGAATTCTAAACACTTTTTTTCTCAGAGTTTTTTGATATTTTGTGACCTGACTCTACTTTTCGTGATTTCAACTTGTTTTTTTCAAATTTCTCGCCATACCGCTGTTTACATGATATATGTCAAAATTTATTTTTAGGTTGTTATCGGACATGCAGAGGAGAGCACCAAAAAAAATCGAAATTTCCCTTAAAAACAAATTTCCATATGTTGCGAACGTTTGCCAGTCACTAAATATAATCTTAAGATCAAACCTTAAAGGCTGTATCAACATCAAATGGAAATTTCACATCCAATATTCTAACAGGGTGATGAAATTCATTTAATAATTCAAATTTTCGTTCCGTCGTATCCATTTCTTTGTCGTTTAAAAAATAGGTTGTTGACATTTTATCATAGCTCAATCCACCTTTAAGAACTGTCAAAAAGTAAGGAATTTCTGTGCGGTTTTTACCATTTCGAAACTTTACAATGATTTTTCCATGATAATCCTGATTTTTCCACGCATTTTTCCCTAAAAAAATTATGATAAGATTTTAAATATTTTAAGTTACAGGGTGATTTTTAAGTTGGTACTTTCCAGAACATTTTTCAATTAAAATTATGTCCGAAAATACATCGTTTCCGAGATACAGGGTGTTAAAATTTTAGGGAAAAAATGTCCTTTTATCATAACTTTCCTACAGTTCTAGATTTTTTCGCAAAATTTGGTAAACTTCTATTTACCATTACATAACATTTTTTGCTGTAAAAGTTTTAAAAATTGTAGCAGTGGCCTTCAAACAGCTTTACCGTTTTTTTTCGAAGTAATATTATTTTTGAAATACCCATTTACTTTGAAGTTATTTTGGTGTTGTAATATATTTTCTTACGATGAACGGTTTTTGTTTTAAGACATAAAAGCCATTTTTACGCACGGCAAAATTGCTAAAATCTAATATGGTGTTTTGTATGTAAAATTTGTTGTCTAATTTGTATTAAAGTATGGTCAATACTTATATTACTACAATTCAAATTTAATGGAATCAATGTATCAGTAGATATAGGAAGCTCTTACACAGTCATAAACCTAACTTAGAAATAAAACTAGAAATAAAAATATTGAGGAGGGTTACCAAGTTGATGCAATATATACTGATGTTTCCAAGGCTTTTGATTCTGTGTCCCACAAACGCCTTCTGAAAAAGTTAAATGCTATTGGAGTGAGTGGACAGTACTTAAAATGGATAGCTTCATACTTGGAAGATAGAGTTCAGCGTGTGCGGCTGGCTGGTGGTGTGTCTAGAAACATTAAGGTTACGTCAGGAGTTCCACAAGGTTCCCACCTGGGGCCAGTCCTTTTCTTGTTATATTTTAACTCTGTTGCGTCAGCTTTTAAAACGTGTCAATTTCTGCTATATGCTGACGATTTAAAAATATTTCACCGTGTGCGTAATTTAAGTGACTGTAGTGCTGTGCAGAAGGATTTGGATGGACTTGTTCAGTGGTGTAGGAATAATTGTTTGTCTTTAAATATTAATAAATGTAAAGTAATGAGATTTTATAGATGTAAAAGTCCCATCGAATTTGACTATAAAATTAACAATAGTGCATTAACAACAGTACCACATATTAACGATTTAGGGGTAATCTTCGACAGGGAGCTTAACTTTAATAAGCACATTGACAACATTATTTTAAAAGCGTATCGAATGTTGGGATTTGTTTGTAGAACGTGTAGGAATATCTATGATACTAGGGCAATTTCTTGTTTGTATAATAGTCTTGTTCGATCGTTTTTAGAGTACAATAGTATAATATGGTCACCTTCCTATATAAATAATCAACAAAAATTGAAAATATACAAAATAAATTTGCTAAGTTTTTACTGTACAGGCATAGATTCCCATACAAGGACTTGCCTTATTTAACTAGAATCCAGCTCTTAGGGCTGAAGTCATTAAAAAGACGCAGGGAAGATGCAATGGTGATATTCCTATACAAAATGTTGAATAATATGCTTAATTGTAGTGATTTAATTAATTCAATTACTTCTCGAATTCCCTCTAGAACCACACGTAGTCAGCAATTGTTTTATGTAAATAGACACCGGACTAATTACGGGCAAAACGTGTTTGTTGATCGTCTCCTAAAGAATTATATTGATAATTATAGCAATATTGATTTATTTTCTTTAAGTTTAACTAGTTTTAAGAGAGCGATAGCTTTAGTATAAAAGTTAATTTTCATTAATGTTGTCGTTTTACAAATCTGTATTGTGATTTTGTATTTTTTTTGTATTGTGTACCATTTGGAGTTTTATACTCTGTAGTGTATGTTTGAATAATATAAATAAATAAATAAAACATCATATTAGATTTAAGCAATTTTGCCATGCATCAACATGCAAAATGGCTTTTATTTCTTTAAACGAATACCGCTCGTCCTATGACAATATATCATGAGACCAAATTATTTCCAAAGGAAATGACTATTTCAAATATATTATAGGTTCCAAAAAAAAACAGTGGCGTACTATTTTTTTCTTGAAAAGAAAAACGATAATATAAATCTTGTTCAAAGGTAGTTTTTTTTTACCTTTCACAGCAAAATATTTAATGTAATGGTCAAAAGAAGTGTACCAAATTTTGTGAAAATATATGGAGGGTGGAAAATTATGATAAAAATGCATTTTTTTTCTTAAACCTTTAACATCTGGGAAACAAAGCATTTTCGGACATAATTTTATTTGAAAAATTCTTATTTTCTTGCGTTTTAAAAGAAAAATCCCAACTTAAAAATCACCCTGTATTTATTAATTTGTTTTTCGCGTGGTAAGTGTTAAATAGCGTTGAGAAAAAACCATTTAAACTTACAATCCACACTTAATGTTCCTACGTTAACACATTTATTTTCTTCTTCATTACCCGGATTAATTCTGATGTTATAATATTGTGTTTTTATAGACTTGGACAAAGTTGAAACACTATGGACTCGAACAGCTTTTTAAGTGGATTAAATAGGCAAATATCAACTTCTTTTGGGGCATCCATCGATCCCCCACGCCAAAATCGATATGTCCTTGGGGATGAAAAATATTTTGGACCTGAGTAACCTCTACCTCCAGAGGCACAATAAGAATTTCTTCTGGATTATGAAGCTTTATTCTTAAAATAAACAATAATTATACAATGTGTCAAAAAAGTTCGGAAACGCATAGAAAATTTTGAACCAAACTGGACAAAATTTGGTAATCTAGGGTAAAACCACACTCTTAGTTCAGTGTTGATATCGGCGATGTTTCAGTTTTGCAGAAATCAATACAAAGTTTTTAAATGTAGGTAAGATCCCCACTTTTTTATTTTATTATTGGATTTCCGCTGCTTTTTCCTATATAATGGTGTACCAAATTCTTTTCTTTCAGTATTAATAGCAGAAAAAATGTTTAATTTATTAAAAATAATAGGTGTAAAGTGCCTAGGATATTACCTTTTACACTTGCACCTTTCAAACTAGTGGCTTGACAGATCTGACATAAACCCTGAAGTACCGAATAGTAATCGGCCGATACGAAGTTTTTACCGATACCGATAATCGGCCGATATCGATATTTTAGTTGCCGATACCGATATTATATTGGTATCGGCACATCTTTAAAAAAGCTTTAGCTATTCAATTGAATTCTTGAATACAAGTAAAAATTGTCAACAGAGGCAACGCTAAAAAGCATTTTTAGTCAAATACTGAAATCGCCGCGGACGTAACGTTAACGTTAATAAAAAGATATGCCCTTACTAAAAAATCAGGCAGACATTTTTTATCTGCTCCAGCTGCAAGTGTTTTAAGTGAGCAATTTTTTTCCAAAAGCAGGATATATTTACTGTAACAAAAGAAACAAAGTGATACCTGAGCATGCCGAAAGTTTGATTTTTTTTCACCGTAATTTAAATAAGTTAAACTTTGATTATTATTAATGTCTTGCATATATTGCAACTTTTATTTAAACAAACTACCTAAATATTTATTTTTGCCAAAAGTAGTTTGAGTACCTTATTCCTTCTTGGTTTTATTTTAATACAATAATTACTTTTATTATGTTTTTATATTACCGCTAAAATTATAAAAATAAAATAATATGTCATATTAGAAATAATTGACTTATTTTATTTTAAAAAATTGTAAGAAAATAGTTTTTACTTACAAATAAATTAAATAGTTAATCTTAAATACACCGATATGTATCGACAAGAGTTTGCCGATAATCGGTATCGGCAAAATCTTGCCGATAAATATCGATATCGGCAACATTTTGCCGATATACCGACACACCGATATTTATATCGGTATCGGCCGATCACTAGTACCGAATTTCTTTCAGTTTGGTTCCAAATTCTCTAAGATATTTGAGCGTTTCCAAACTTTTTGGACACACTGTATATAATTAAAGACTTTTACTAAATATCAGCAACAAAAAACAATACACCAAACAACTTATGTTTAGTTATCCAATCCAATTATAGGACCTACCGAATGTAAGCAGTATGATTATGAGGAGTTTTGGCTTCAAAACGAACCCTTATTACAGCTTTAGTCTCTTGAGGATTGATTTCCCAAAGATCATTTGGACCTTCATGTTGTCCACTTGGAAGCTCCAAATGGAAGCCTCCGCCACTACTATATATTTCAACAATCTAAAATAAAAATACATATTTTATAAGCCGAAACTAATATTTATTTGATTTACTATTTTTATTTAGTACTAATACAGTAGGTTTAAAATATCTTCATACTTATTCTAATAAAAATATTTACGTCAAAGACGGCATCCTTAGGAAACCAAAGTAATTAAGGATATGACAATAGCACAATATATCTACAGACAGAGAATTTAGGTTGGTAGAGTTCGCCCGTTTAGTAAAGAAGCAATTAACGTCATCATTATCTGCGCGAAATCTCTGTATCTCTCTTTGAATCGCGGCTTCCTAGGTTCGTATCCTTACTATGATAGTAGGCATCTTAAAGTCTCGATTAAAAAAATTAATAACATTTTAGATACAGGTTAAGGGAGTAACAGGAGATTTCGCGCAGATAATGACGTCAGTGGCTTTTGTACTAAACGGGTGGACTCTGACTAGACTACTGATGACAAAAGTTATAATGAGAGATGGTGCTTGGATTGTTAACTATCATTTGAATTTTTCCCTTTATTACCAAAAATGGTTAACATATTTTCATAACTTAAGTATAATTTTAAGTTAACTAGTTAAACACCTACCTCAAGCAACATATAAATACCTGAATCGGTTCCGAATGAGGATTGTGCATGTATATCACTGGCGTAAATGTTGAATTGACAGGGACTTTAACACCTACTATTGGTCTAACTCTGTAACTATTAAATGTACCAAATGCTCTTACCTAAAACAAAATTGCTTATTTTATCAAATTTAAATATACTATAGTAGGGGAGCCCACGATGCTAAATGCGGATTTACTCGAGCGGAGCGTCATAGAGACCTATTGGGTTGTATTAGTTGATAAGAAGAAAAAAGCTGTTAGATAATATATACCTTTTCATTGGTGGGGGAAGCGGCTACAGATTTTTAAATATGTCAAAAAATATTATTATATGTCAAAAAATATTAATTTTATTTCGGCTTGTGGAAATCCTTCGGATCGTATCGGATTATATATTTTTCGTTATCCTTGAACTACTTTCTTTAAAATAAAAAGAATCGCCACGTTCAAAACTGTCAAAATGATTTTTAGATAATTATGATCATCTATTGATAGTAAAATAATTTGAGTTTCATCTTCTCTATTTTAATCATTCACACAACGTTTCCGAAAGTCTCTCTCTCATTTCCAGTAAAGTTAGTACGAAACATTATATGAATAATAAAAATAAAGAGAATGGAAGTTCGAAATCTTGGTCACATATTGGTTTTTAAACTTAAGCGATTTGGCAATCTTGCAACTGCAAATTTAGCGCATGACATTTCATAAGTTTGACTTGCTGTTGTTTTAGTTATTATTCTATTTTTTAAATATTGTTTATGATTTATTGGATAAATATAATACAAAATAGAAACATAGTCTACAACTTGTTTTTTAAGTGCAAGCAAAACGTGGAAGTCAGATTTGGTTGTCTGCAGTTCAAGTCTAAATAACTTTGGCTTTTTTATTTCTCGGAACGCTGAATGTTATCCAGCTTCGTGTTAATTAGCTTGTTAGACAATGATGCTTACATTTTTTGTGAAATTTAATGCCTAATCAGGTAATTTCTGTAAATATTCTTTACCAAATGGGATCTAGATACCCATTTTTATCACCCGTTTGACCAAATTGCAACACTGTACTCCTTAATTTAAATCGCGGATATCTAAAAATATGCGCTTCTCCAGCTAATTATAATTTCAAAATAATTGTAAAAAACTATATGTCGATAGACCAACACCCTAGGTAATAATGACGTATATATAAAATTTCTTAAAATATGTGTAATGATTAAATGAAGTTTTTATTTATAGTGAGAACATATTAAAAAGCGGAAATTCGGTACCCTCTTACATTAATAAAAATAAAACATGTAAAAAGGCTGCCTGCAATCGGATTATTTTACAAAAAGGCGCCGCTATCCTTTACAGCGCCGCGCCGAAAACAAACACCTGCATCAAGCGGCATATCATAAAGGAAACTTAGCAAAGGCGGCTGCGAAGTCAACCCTGCCGATTTAATTGATTAAAACTTTTGGTGATTATTTTCTATTCACAGAGTACCGAATTCACGATTTTAAACTGTCCTTTCTATACTTACATTATACTTGACAAAACCACTTGAAGTATGCAGAAATAATGTACTTTCAACGGGACCTTCCTGTCTACCCAAGTAAACAATCTTGAATGATGTGTTCCCATTTGGAGGAATTTGCTAAAATTCATGAAATAAATATTTCAAATTTTTACAACTTTAATTCATATTGTAAAAACAAGAATTTTAAATAGTTATTTTCCTAACAAGTGCGCAAAGTGATACCATAAAGTAATATACCTACGGAAGAGAAACCATTGCATGCTAAAATTTTCGAACCGCTTTTGCGGCAGGCTTGTCATTTTTCCAGTTTACACTTTAAATGCGTCGGTCGACGCCTCGCCTCGTGTAACATCAGCGGTGGGGAGACACGTAAGCTTACTGAAATGACTAACTGGCGGTATTTCAACGAGAAACGAATAAAATTATATTGGGAGTTTTCGCATGACCTGTCCTTAAATCGGCTATTCCATGATAACTCTTATAATTTCCTTACTCTATGGTGATACTTAGCAGTTAGACGAACGACGCGAAGCGGAGTTCGCATAGGCTTTAAGTGCAGGAAAGACAATTTGCGCAAGTGTTAGGAACAATATTTTTCTATGAGAATCTTAGGAAAGTAAAACCATATTATTTTTATTCTAATATTTCTCAACGTAAGATAGTATTTGTCAGTTTTGACTTTTTATTTGTTGTTGCAATATACAATACCAGTTACATTTTTTAATGTCAGATTGCGTACGCAAACTTCAACTTTGCGCGCGAGTAGAAAAATATTAAACACACTAAAATAAAAAAAAATAAAATTTTCAAATTTTTTATACTTTATATCCTAGAGGCACTTTAAATATATTTCCGAGCTGATGAAAAATTCGGCGGTAGCCGATACAAAACTTTTTTGAGCAAAATAGTATTTATGTATGCAAAAAATCTAAAAAAAATACAAATACACTTTTTTTATTTTGAATTTGTTTTAAAGGTTTAGATCTTTTTAAGTAACAAGAAAATAATTTTTAACTATCTTTAGGACAATATTAAACTATGAAAACACAAAGCCGCACCGACACAGCCAAGTTTCTGGTGTTACATATCGGAGGACATTAAAATTTAAGTTCTTAACCCATTCTACTTTTACGCTTAGATTGCCAAAATTTACATTTTTTAAAATTAAAGCGGTTGTCATTATATCTTACCTTATCCTCAAAAAATGAGCTATGAAAGTGTACAGTATTGCCAGATATTGAAGTAAGATCCAAAGTCTTATTCTTGTCAACATTATACAAAGTAACCGTCTTAGAATGAGGTGTTCCAAGCGACCTGCAAATACATACCAGATGCTAGGCTTTGGTTACACATGAACACGAAAAATAGAAATAAAACATACATTATGTAGCACTTGTACTTAATAAAAATATTTTATCAATATTATTGCTACTTTTTAGCGAAATTAAACAATAATGCTTTGATTTAGATTAAATAAAATTATATATAGTATGTCTGTGTAAAGTCTGTATTTTGTTTCATTATTTACATAAGGTGATGCCGGGGGAGCGCTAAATTGCGATTTGAACTTGAGTACTTTCGTTTACTTTACAGCAAGCAACCGCGGGACGACGAGCACAAACTATAGTCGCTGACGCGGCTAGTCTAATTTTAGGCAAGTCATTGGCGTTGCATGTCGGTAGCCAGTTTTTGATGAGTGGATCCCTAGTTTGTATATAATGGAGTGGATATACACTTTTATAATTTAACATTTTAAAAATGTGCTCTGCTTATTAAAGAATTTTTACATTACTAGGGTAAAAAATATTTTCTGAAATAGATGAATAAATAAAAATATAATATGAATTGATTACTATGACGGAGTTTTTCCGTTACGAGGATTGTCAATATCTGTGGGTAATAAAATAAGTTATACTCTGATAATAAAATTGTTAAGATGGTGGATTTCACTTAATTTATTAAATTTAAATAGGAGACAATTATGGTAAAATATATTTGCTGGAATGGACCGTGATATTAAATTCCCTTATACACGCTGGAGTTTCGCTCTTATTGGCGTCACGCTGCCCACAGACGCGCAGGTCTACCCACGGTCTACCTGATCGAAAGAACTGTACAGTTTTTTATTCAGGTAGACCTGAGTGTGTGTGGGCAAAACTGTAAAGTTTTTTTAACCTGTTCAAGCGACCGAAGTAAAATCAAAAATACCACTTTGTAGCCGCCACAGACACGCAGGTCGACCGTAGAGGTTGTAAAGTTTTTTTAACCTGTTTATTTTAAAAGGCGACTGAAGCCGACATCCTTTGTGAACTCGAGGGTGAACTGGTTTATTTGTAATTGAAAAACTACATAGTTATTGATTATGGCAACAGAATTTTTTAAACAATGCAAAACATTTTTTGTGTTGTTTTTTTTTTTAATTAAAAAAGAATAAACTATAGGTAAACTCCATTTAATAACTTAATGATTATAAATATAATTTAAATGTCATAAAAAATACTAAAATTAAATATATGTAATATGCAAGGTGTCCCATAAATAACAGCTTGTGTGTGCGCAGTTTTTCTCTCCGGTAGTCCGGAGTGCATATAGGGTGTTTCCCAATTTACGTTAAAACATTAAAGGTTGTTTTGTAAGATAATAAAATTGAAAGTTGAGATTATACTCCCAACTCGGACCTATACTTAAAAAGGTAAAAGTTATTATTTTGTTTTATTAATTATAGACTTTACCATAACTTTTTAGCCAACCAATAGCGGTTTTTTGTTTCAAATATATAAAAAGTGTTTGAACGACAACAGATGGGTCGCTTCTTATTCGGATTTTAGACTAATTGCATATCACTATGTGAAAGTAATAACAAATTTTAAAGAAAATAACAATAACATTTAAACTAACGACTTTTAATGAATCAGGTGTCTTTTAAATTTTTTAGTGTCTTCCAGAGGCAAGTAATTAGGTTAATTTTATTTTCGTTTTCTTAAAAAGTAAGTGAGATCAAAAAAATAAAACTTAATGACAAAACCAATGTATTTTTTTAAGCAAAGAAAATATGAATATAGAAGACAGCCCAATCGAAACCGAATGAGGAATATGCAAGATAATAATAAAAACCAATATTTTTAAAAATTTCAACACTCTGTATTTTGAAAATAATGTTATTTTGGGCCTTTACAGTGTGTCCACGAATGTACTTTTAACTCTACCTCTAAAATTTCTAAAGCTAAGAGCCATATTAAAAATGCCCTATGATATACTGGGTGGTTCAAAATCGCAAAAACAAATTAAAAAAAAATGAAAAATATATTTGGAAACCACCTAATACAAAAGCATTAAAAAGTAAGTTTTATACATTTTTTATCATTTATGATTACTCGCGAAAATTAAGTGTTAACTAAAATAATCTTCACATATGCAAACATTATTAAGTTAAGTTAAAATGCATGTAAATATTATCCAAAGGGTAACGATTTATTTAACAAAAAATTAAAATTTCTATTACGTATTAGTATTTAATTAAGTAAGTACATACAAAAATATTCATAATAGATTTTTTATATTGGCAAAATACCATTTTCGTAATTTTGAATCTCCCTGTATATCATAAGGCGACTCTTTAACGCTTATATTTAATAAAAAAATCTTTTTAATTTGTTCTATTTCGTTAACCTTAATTTTTTCCTAAAACCATAATCAATGAAAAAAAATATTTTAAACTTCTAATTACTTTTTTATTTTTAATTATTAATAATTAATATTAGAATATCAAAATCAATAATCAAAAATATATTCTTTTTTGTATCCTGCAGCGATTTTTTTCAACACCGTTATTTTCTTATTTAAAATATATCTTGCTTTATATATATATATATATATATATATATATATATATATATATATATATATATATATATATATATATATATATATATATATATATATATATCCTTCCCCCAAATCTTCAAGTATTTAAGTCCCGTGTCAACAAACTCCCTCTTACCTCGCTTAAGACACCCACGGTACGTTAGTATTTAGGCTTTTAGCCTTCGTGGTTTGTCAAGAGATAAAAAAAAAAAAGGTCTAGCTTTATGAAAGGTGGACTTCTAGTTGTATTTATGGAGATAAATAAAAACATGTAGTTGTATGTGTTTACATTAAATAGGTATTGAGTTATGGAGGGGTATAAAGTGGCACCAAGTGGTTTGTGTAATATTACACGCGGCGCTGTAGACAGTTCCTTTGGTTGAACTTGGCTTAACACGATGCAGCGTGTCTAGATTATGTTCGATTATTACAAGGAAATTAATATATATTTTATTTTAATAAATAATCAAAATTTACAAAAATAAATTTATAAATGGAGCACACTAAATTTACAAAAAATTTGTACTATGCTCCAAAGAGTAAAAACAATAAATAATTTAAATATATATAAATATCAAGATTCAGAACAAAAAAAAAGGTTCGATAAACCAGGTAGTAGTTATTTAGAAAAAATAACGTCCGTGGTGGCACTTCCGCGTTGTCTAAAAGGTGCTGTGAAATGCAAAAATTGCATGTTTCAGTGCTTGGATAACGTTGACGGAACAGCATGGAAAAGGGGTTAAACATCTAATAACCCGACACCCACGGTACTCTGGTACTTAGGCATAAAGCCTTCGTGGAGTGTCAAACAGATAAAAAAACACATACTAAAATACTTTAATGTCATTTAGTAGGATTTTTTAGAGAAATACGCTTAAATCAATTATAATTAAAATATTTGAATTTAGACAACAAAATTTTTAGACGAAAAAGATAATTAATTGGACACATAGCATCATAAATACTATAAAAACGTTACAAACAAAATGCCTCTTAAAAATAAAAAATATCTTTTAAAATGTCTTATATATATATTTAAATACACTGTACTCGTATAACTACATCTTATTCTTGGGTTTTGGGGTATAAATCAATCCCAAAGTGTCCTGAAATATTTAAACTTGGGGATAATTGGTTGTAAAATCTAAAGTTTAATTATTTGGTGTAATGACTATATGGTTTATGCTATGGATTATCTCCATATTATAGAATATATGTACTTGTACAGCTATCTGTGCAGTTATATCTTGGTTTTCCTAATAAAGTGGGTGGCCATCAGATTTAAAATTTTTAAGAAATTAAGTTTAAACATTAGACACTAAAGGAAATGTAGAATTTATATTAAAGAAATCTTTTTAAATCCACACTGATATACTAATAAATAAAGTTGGTTTCTAGTATTTAAAAATAAAGAACTAGACAAAATTATTATTTCACAATAACTTTTTATCCAGTTATTAGAATTAACTTATTCAGTAATAGAATAGTAAAAATAAAAACAAACTAGTACACATAAACAAAAAATTGTAAAGACAACTAGTAAAAACACTTCTAAAATAAGAGTTATAACTGGATTTCTAAATACCATTAATACACCAACATTATACAGTTCAAAAAATGGAATTTTTGTTGAACAGCTAATATGGACCCAAAGAAAACGAAGACAACTCCATAACTTAAAGATATTTTATCTTTAAGCTGATTTTTTTTCAATATACTTAAACATAGAAATGACCAGACACTGAGAGCTTTGGTAAAGTACCACTTGACAAAATGGCATTTTTAATTGATTCTCGTATGTGACAGAGAAATCCTACAAATTTAATTTAAAAAGTATGAAAAATTAAGTAATTAAGCTATATGATTAAAAAAGAATCACGAGTCAGCTAAAACAATAAACCTATCAACTATCCCTATCCATATCGTAAAGCGCGTGCGCAGAAACGATATGTTGGTTCCAATAAGTTATGTAACACTTGTATCGCGATCGGTAACGCATCCTGACCTTGATGCAACAAAAAAAAAAGAAAAGAGGTGGAATAACCACAAACAGCAAAAATATGAAAAAAAACTAAATATGTAGTTTAGAACAGAAAACTAAAAAAAAAATGATTGGTTTAGTTGGTTGCATAAAGTAGATATGTTATGTATGCATAAAACCGGGCTTAACCTCCTTTCGATTAGTCACTTATCTTCTTTTGTTGTGTATATGGATAGGTGTAAGTGTGCAAATTTATTATGTTGCTTTTTATCTCTAATATTAAAAATAAAACTACTGACTAATAATAAAAAACAAGTAGTAGTACTAATCTGCACAATCACAAATGTGTGAAAAAATATTGAATAAAAGTTTTTTTTTTATTGACATTTTATAAATTTGGTGCTTATCCACTTAATACTTTAGTAGAAATTGATGACTATATTTAATTTTTTTTTTTGTAAAAATACCTGCAACAAAAAAATATCTTTGTAAGCATAGGTATACTATTTTGATATTTACTTAATTCTGTATTTCTCAGAAACTCAATATAAATATTATATATTACCACATTTGTGTTGTGACTTTTATTAAAGTAAGCATAGTCTACTATTTGTATAAAATAAAAATAAAATTAACATGTAAAAAATACGTATTGCTCATTATGACAAGCTTGTAACAAAAAGAATTTCCTTAACTTGCTTAATATCCTTCTTATAAAATAAAGACTCGGACAAGCATAAAGCAGCTGACAATAAATGCAAATCAATCTTTTACCTTTCACGAAAATCCAAAACCTCTGGCTCAAACCGTAAATTTAGGTTTTCTAAAGAATTATCATTTTGAAGAAATCGCAGTGACCCAATCTCCTAAAAAAAAGACACATTTTTTTTAAATTTGGCCATACAGACCCATGCTGTGAAAATATTGACTTAATTCAATTACATTTTTAAAATCAAAAGGAAATTTTAACATATTTTAGTGCTTGGTAGGAGCACCCTAAAGCCCCTGACAGTTTACCAGAAATTTACAACTTTGTTATTTTAATTTAATCTCAGCCAAGCACTTAAATGATCCGTTAAATATTTTGTTACATTTACATATATTTTTAAGCTTAAAATAAGTCAATATTCTTAGAGCATCGTGTGGATAATTTTTAGAATATTACCTCGTGAATGTGTGATAACTGGTCGTCAAAATATCGGGACTTTTTGGTAATAAATCCTAAAATAAAAGAAAGATAGATTATAAGTAACATAATTAAAGTTAAAGATCTTACCATGACTACTGTCATGAAAAGTAAGGTGAGTTAGCGTGATAAGTTCAAGAAATGTAAAGATTAAAAAATAATGTGAAATTATTTTTCCAAACATCTTCCTTTTTTCGAAATTCAAAAATACAAAATATTTTCATTTTGACCTGACATTTCTTGAATGAATATCAATCGACTAGTGTTTTTTAGGGTTTAATTTTCCTTTATGTTGGTACTAATAGGAATGGGAAGATTCGATACGTACAGAAATTTTGCCTTGGGTGTCCGGCGACAGCGGTGTTTTGGGCAGCGGCACACGGTGTTTCTGCTCGGGGAAGCGGACCGAGCAACAACAATCCAAGTTATGGAATGAATGGTGTGTGAATGAGAAGGAGTAGGGGTCAAGGTACAATAAGCCTTCAGGCTGCAGTGCACCACCTAGGGGGCGGTCGTCGGACCTGGGTGGGATGACCCCGAAAGGGTGAAAAAACCCTTGATTCATTGTTTCATCAAGGAAAAAACCTTTATAACAGTATCCCTGACCATATAAAAAATTTACCATTACCTAAATTTAAAAACATGTTAAGAAAACACCTGCTAAACTGTACAAATTATTCACTAACTGAATTTTATAACAATCTTGATCGACTTATTTAACTCTTGTGTATTTCGCTATAATTTGTATATGTATAATACTACCAAATTTATTAATTTATGTAGTGAGTAGTGTTCGTAGGTTTAAGATAGATTAGATAAATATTGTACAACATTTTTGTGTTTTTCAATAAAATGATTTTGATTTGATTTGATTTGATAGGGTTTCCTCTAGATCCTGAATGTCATCGTTTCCAGAGGAGTAGCAACTAAATACCGACATCCATTCGGTTGATACGTACGAGAAGCCAGGACCACTGCCCTGTCTTTTGATAGAAATGTTATTGTCAATGACTTTTATGGCTGTTTTAAGATCTTCTCCCTGGATCGGAATCTTTGAGCCTAATTTTAACCAACTTCCAGCGATTCAATTTCTTTGAAACTTTGCACACGTATCAAGGACCGATGACAATGCAATAATTTAAAAACAGTATCCCGTTATCCTGATTAGGACCGCCAGGATAAATAAGTGACCTCAATACTACTCTTGACAAAATGGCGAAGGAATTTTTAGTGAATAAACTGGAGCATTTATTTTTAAAAACTAATTGATATATCGAACTAAGAAATGAAAAATAAATAATAGTTTAAAAAAACTAAAAAACACGCTTTAATATGCAACCGAACTAAAAATTAGAAAATAATTTTTCATTACAAAGAGTTTGTCACTTCAGAGTAAAAAGCGTGGGGTGCATTTTACTATTTTTTCATAACTTTTCCCTCATAGATATTGGCAAATAGAATAATTATAACATTTAATATATTAAGTACCCCACGCTTTTTACTCTGAAGTGACAAACTCTTTGTAATGAAAAATTATTTTCTAATTTTTAGTTCGGTTGCATATAAAAGCGTGTTTTTTTAGTTTTTTAAACTATTATTTATTTTTTTATTTTTAGGATACTCCAGTCTGGTTCTCAACGTCTCATATTTACCTAATATGTAGGGTGGACCAAATTAAACTTGCACACTTTTTAACTAATAATACCGTTTTATCTGTTGCGCCTATCTTTTATATTTTTAAAGGGCTAATAGGTTAGATACGTTTTCTCTAGGTTTGCCCCTTTTGGTCAAATAGATTTAGACAGGTCTGGACTTACGGGAGTTTTTCCAAAATACTGTATCTAACCTCTTGCAAAAGAAATCTAATTTAGCTACAATTAAGCTAATACGTTTTTCTTGTAGACAAACTATGGGAAATGATTTAGTAAAAGCGAATCTGTCAACAATTTGAGAATTTTTGATAATTAATGCCTTTCTCTCGATTTTAAAAGAATTTTTTGGTGTCCTTTAAAAATCAAAAATGTGAGGTAACCATGGTTACTGCTGAATGCTCAAACTTACCAGTAAATTAATTTAAAATAAACCTATTAGCCTAATTGTAGATAATTTTTTTGCAACAAAGTTTAATGCATCATTTTGGGTAAAGTCCCGTTAGTCCAGTCCTGTTTAAATCTATTTGACTAAAACTGGCAAATCTAGAGAAAACATATTTACCTATCAGCCCCTCAAAAATGAAAAGATAAGCGTAACAGATAAAAAGTTATTATTAGTTAAAAAGTGTGCAAGTTTAATTTGGCCCAAACTGTATGCTTTTAATGCTTTCTTTCTTAAGCACGTTATCAATGTAGTCATGGTCTAACAAGGGATTTATTTAAAGTCACTGCTGTTTTATGGCGTTTATTCTATTTTTGTATTAAATAAGATAGATGGAGATTGTACACTTTGAAACTAGAAACCTCTTTTAATGGTGAAATATTGAAGGGTCGCTCTACCTCTTACTAAGCTGGATACTGTTTACTAGGGGAATTGACTTAGAGCCGACTAAAAAAAAACAGCCATAAAGCCGGGATAAAATAAGTAACCTTTAAAAAGATTTTTTAAGTTTTAAAAATACCAAAAATTTCTTATTCCTAGTGGAAATAAAATAAATATGATGGTAAGTTTACGTACTTTCCTAAAAAAAATTAAGCAAAACTGTTTTATCTTTCTTAAAATATATTATTTTAAAGTAATATCTTGCTTTAATGCACATATTGAAGAGTTTTTAGAGAAGTTAAAAAATTATACTATGAAGCTATAATTATACCTTATAGATACGTATTTATTATGCTTTTATTAAAAAGTACTTTTTAGAACACTATAACACGGATACC
Organism: Listronotus bonariensis; assembly: GCA_014170235.1. Lineage (NCBI taxonomy): Eukaryota > Metazoa > Arthropoda > Insecta > Coleoptera > Curculionidae > Listronotus > Listronotus bonariensis. The sequence continues at coordinate 117,790 of JACEGR010001474.1, forward strand.
AGTATTAAGAAATTTCTTTAGAGGACTGTCAAGTATCGCTGAAGTGGCAACCTCAACAGAACCTGTTTCAGAACCAGATAAGTTATTCAAAGTCCTAGAGTTGGAAGTAAAGGGTAATGATCCAGCTGTGCTTAAAAGTTTTTGCAAGTTTGCAGTAACAGCTGGAAATCATTTTGAGTTGGAATCAAAAACGTAAGCTACTGAAATGTTTTTTTCTTGTCATTTAATGCTTAAACTTTTGTTTGTTTATAGATGGAGTTTCAGGAAACCAGTACACGAGCGGTACACAGTTCTTAAATCAGTTCATATTTACAAAAACATAGGGTTCAGTATGAAACTAGAACATACTTTTCATTTGTTCAATTTAACCACTTAACAGGTTCAACTGCAGATACCTTACTAGAATATATAGAACGAAATTTACCTGAAGGTGTAGCTTTAAAAGCCACTAAGGTAAGTTCAAAAATGTATAGGTTATTAATAATAGTAGGTGAATATTTAAAGAACATAAGAATTAAATGATATGTTCTTTTAACTGCCTGAAAAAGGGAGTATTTTTGTTACATAATTATGACAGTAGGGAATTATTTCCATTTAAAAAACATAATATTATTGCTTGATTATAACGAAAAAGATTTTTTGGTTTTGTGTATTGTAAAATTATTGGTAATAGATTAACAATTTATTTTAAGTAAAATATTTTTAAACCCAATAAGTGTCATGTTTTAGGTTGAAGTCCAAGAGCTTCCCGAACATATACAATCAAGCTAATCCTTTTTAATGTTAGTTTTGTGTTAATAATTGTAAAAAATATATTTATAGAATAAAACAATTATCTATTTCTGATGGCTCCTTTATTATTCATTTTCTATGTTGATATACAAATGTATTAATAATGAACATTACGATTCAGTTACCCAATGCTTTACCACTGAATTTATCTCTCCACGTTTGGGGCGGTCATCAGGGGGCCATGGCCCCCTCCCCTTTTATACCACATTCCTTGTAACCGAAACTAAACACACCTAATTGCATATATGGGCATTTAAAAATGATATGGCCTCCCCCCTCGGACAGCAGATATGACCCCTGCTCTATGTTCATATTAATAGTAGCCGTTGGTGATGGCAAAATTCCTAGGTCAATATCCAAACCATAGTTTAAATAATGTTATGGTAATTTGTTAAATTTTATTTAGAGGAATTAATCCATTTTTATTGTCAATCTGTTAATAAGTAAAAATAATTGACAGGTTAAAGTAATTTAGAAACTGTAACAATCAAAAATTAAAAAACAATGCAATATTTAACAATGGTGTGGATTTTTGACCCAAAAATGTCTGTCACCGGCAGCTGCCCGGAATTAATACATGGAAAGCAGATATTAAGTAACTATATTATAATTTTTACTGTTTTGAAACTACCCAAGTACAAATGTAGATTGAAAATGCTAAAGTGATCTGGGTACAAAAATAGGAAATTCTCAGTAATCAAAGAAATAGCAAAGAATGTAAAGCGTTGTCCAAAGTTGCGGCCACACGTAAGTCTTACGTGTGGCCCCAACTTTGGACTTCGTCTGCAATTGCTAAAGTAAAATTGGCCCTGTGGCTGCCACATAAAACATTATTGGATAAACAAAAATGTATATCTTTGTACTTAGATCACTCAGCTTTTCCACTGTTTAAATATTCATATTTATTTTATTCTTTTACTGAGTTATAGGTACACAGTGCAAACTTACAAAAAAAAACAATCTCACAAGTACTTACCCCTTTCCTCCTGTTCGCATAGCCCTCTAGTAAGTATATGCTTTAAGGTAAAAAATTGTTGTCAACATCGAAATGGGGTCCGATCTCAGCCGAAGACAAAATCCATTTAAAAAGACTCTTTGTTTGACCTCCGGACAGTGCAGACGTGCGTAGAGGACTACAAAGTTCTTCCCGGAGTGGCGGCCAGAGGTGTCGTACGAACGTTTTTTACCTTCGGGGATCAAGGAAAGAATCACGCTAAATTCACGGCATCTTTCTTCTGGATCTAAGCGCTGTGAGCGAAGATTCCTATAAGCTGATGGTATTTTGTTTGGTGGTGAACACGAGGTATTTCTCAAATGGCGGGAAATAGATGGGCGTGCCATGGAAACTGTCAGTAGTGAAAGTGAAGGTTATACGTAACACCAGTAGCAGATCTAGGTTTGACAGCCGACAATTTATGCATTGCATCGATTGTTGAATTATTTGTTTTCTTTTTGGAATTTCTAGGAGCTACGAGCTCGATTATCTAGATTTTCCGCCGACAAAGCCCTGGAAAGCATAGTCCGGAAGGGAGAGAGCGGTGGATTGGACCTGAAGGGACCAAAACCAAGAAAAAAAAATAGAAATAGAATAGACTATAACAAGAAAAGAAGAAATGTACCTGTCAGTACAAAATAACCTCTCACCTTTTTTTTTGTTTTCTCCGGTCCTAATTTTGGAAAAAAAAGTGAAGGGGTATTTGCAAATCTTTTACTATACCAATTAAATTTAATATTGTATCTGAAACCCCTCAAAATTTTCAGTAGAACTATGAAGAATGTCATACAGGAAATTAGTTCTTTATCAAAAAGTAACGTTTATATAAGAAACCCCGACAAGCTTAATGAAATTCTCAATAATATGGCACAAGGAGGTGTAAATAAACTACAGGTAGTCTCAGATTTTGATCGAACTATTACTAAACAACACGAAAATGGAGTGCCACATTTAAGTAGTTTTGGTATGTGCCATGTATATTCTGCGGTTAGTTAAATACATTTTTATAATGACCAATTTTTTAGCTATGTTTAGCAAGATTCCAACTACGGTAAAAAATGAACACTATCAAACTACTGTTTTAAATTTAAGAATGAAGTATTACCCAATTGAAATAGACCCCTCAATTCCTCACGAGGAAAAAGTTAAACATATGGAAGATTGGTGGAGTCTATCTGAAAAAGCTATAAGGTTGGTACCATCATAGTTTATACACAGTTGTATATTGTGGGTGACCTGAAAATATTTCCTAAGTGATTTTGACCATTTTTTGCATAAAGAAAAAAACTTAATCTTTTACTGGTTCAATAGTTGTGTTTTTTTTTAATTGGTATTTAAAGAATGGAGCTAAAGCATCTATAGAAAGACATTTTTAGTATTGGATGTATTTTTATAATACAATTTGAAATCCGTAAAAATGTAAAATTATTCAATAACATGCAGAGGTAGTGCCAGATAATCGGCTATATACTTTAGGGGCGAGGCCAAGTCCAAGCCCCCCGCTTTTTAAAACAAATTTAATAGTTTATGAGTTAAATATATTATTCATCACTTTTTGAAAATAAAATATAACATATTTATTTTAAGTGGGCTAAGTATACCGCAGCAAGAAATTGATGACATCTGTGAGCAGCTGAAACCCGCATTAAGGTAAAACTTTTTAATAATATTATTGGAAAAAATATTTTTGATTATTTTTATTTTAGGGATGGATCAAACGATTTTTTACAGATATGGCTGGTGAAAAAGTGCCAGTGCTGGTATTTTCTGCTGGATGCGGTGATATAGTAGCAGCAGTATTAAAACACTGTGGTGTTTATCTACCAAATGTTAAAGTAAGAAATAGTTTTTTAGAATATTGTTTGATGGTGAAAAGTAAAGATATTTGCATCAAATGTCTGGTTATACATTTGATTTTCTAGAAACAGAAATACAGTTATGTAAATTGTGCAATGCTCATGCGCAATAGACATATAAACTAAATTATACTGAATCCTTAAGGACCTGCGATGTTGTACCAAGGACTATATTTCCTAAAAAGGGTCAGCCTAAAATATAGTTTTAAACATGATGGTTTGTATATGAAAGTTTTAGTAACTTGTTTTTTCGAGGAAATGTGTTTTGTTTGGCACATTGGATTGCATAAGTCTCTCCGAGCATCTTTTTTACCAAATGAAAACACTTGATGTTTTATTTTATTTTTTTTAGCAATGGAAATCGAGAAACTATGTTTTCTCAGCAAGACAATATTCTAAAAGCTTCTATTCCTTGGTATGGAGACAAAAAAGGTTTTTACCTTAACATGTTAATGTATATTTACACATTGAATTACAGGGTTGTTTTTAAAAAATATAGTTGCCTTTTTTCATTATTAAGTTTACTACGCTTCTTATGCGTAATTACTAAACAAAAATATCAATGGTTAAAAACTTTTTGTTGGAGTTCCTTTTTCTAAAAACACTTATAAAATTATGGTTTGTAAAAATGGCACGATACTAGCGACCTCTGTCTCCTCGCTGATACATTCAAATTCAAATATTTATTGATAAAAACATACAATATTGTATTTACACGTCACAGGGTAAAGAAAAAAATATATATGTATATAAATTATTATGTAACAAACACTAGATTAAAATTAGTATATTAATTTTTACAATTAAAATAATTAAACATTACAAAAAACTACTTGTTCACACACTACATATAATAAATTAAAACAATAATTTAAATCAATAATTACATTAAAATCTAGCATGTTAAATAGGCAAATGCCTCTCTGATACTACCAACTTGATCTAGAAGTACTTATAGACATATATTCAGTCTCACTATAGAATGCATTTACCTTTAGAAATTGTTTTTTTTTCTCAAAAGCTGTTAGATTTTTTAGACTTTTTTATGTACGTAAAGTTTGTATTTTAATATATTTTTTGTCTTGCGGGGAAAATTAGGATTAGTGCTACTGATAAGTTGATACCTGTAATAGTTTAAAGGAAGTAATATTGTATAGCTGTTGGCTCTTTCAATAAATTTTGATTGGTTGATTTATTGAGATCAAGGTGGTTGATCTTCTCCGGTAATACATTAAAATACTTAATGCCAAAGTGGTTCTGTCCATCCCTCGCCCTGGAAGTTCTACTATATTTTATAGACAGATCATTCCTCTCCCTGGTATTATACCCATGTAAGTCCCCATTCTGGCTGTAGCCGCTTAGGTGTTTTTTAACATGCATACCTAAGGCAGCTAAAAATTTAGAGAGAGGGCAGGGTAAGTATCTCCAGGGAGACGAATGCTCCTCTACAGCATGCTCTGTATTTAAGCCCAGTAATTACCTTCACACATCGCCTCTGTGCAGAGACCACCTTAGATGTGTGGGCAGAATGCCCCCAACACAGGATTGCATAGTTGATAAGAGAGTGTATGTACCCATAGTATGCATTCATGAGCACCCTCTATGACACTCAGCCCTTTAAGTTTTGCATTATATATATGTGTTTTTACTTATCCGTCTTGCTGTTTAACTGGCATGTTCCTCCCATGTGAGCTTGGTATCGAGATTTACCCCAAGAAATCCTAATAAAAATATTAAAAACATTTTGTCAAAGTTTTGCAGATAAATTATATACAGGTTCTGCCAAATAACAAATGAACACAGGCAATACATGAAATGGAGACGATCTAACTCGTGTAGAACACTATCAGGTAGAGATTAGATAGAGATTCGTGCTTATTTTGTTGTTGCTTTACTGGTCTATATATTTATTCATGTAGCTAAACGTAAATATGTAAAGGATGACTAAATTATACTATATGTTAGAAAATAAGGATGGTTTTTGATGGAACTTACCTTAACAAAAACACTCATTGTAATGCTTCTGCTACTTTTTGTCTTTGTGTTTGTCGTCGTCTTTGTAATGTGGATTTGGCATTTAGACGTTTTTTTACAATTGTTAAAATTAAAAATAATTAAATGATAACAGCATTTTCTGCACCCAAACTATTACTTTCATGGGCGCAGGTAGGGAGTGCACTTGCATCCCTTTGACTTTGGGACATAATACCCGCGCGACAGAAAATGTATGAAAAAGTATGTTTTCTTAGGTAAAGCTTAGTGTTTGCTTTTTAATAAAATATCCGATAGTGAGGCTCTTTTGCTGTCTTGTAGCCCTTATACAGGGTGTTTCGTAACTACGGTAGGACTCGATGATTTTTATGTCTTTTTACGAAAAGAAACCCTATAAACATATGTCTGGACTTGCTTTATTTCTGAGATACAGGGCGTTAAACTTTAAAAAAAGTTGGTATTTATATATATATTTTTTTAATTGATATAGATGAAATTTGGTACACTTGTTTAATGTAATGACGCGCTTGTAAAGCTCTACCTAGATTAAGATTATTGGGTCCAGTGGTGTCTCACTGAGCACCACAGCCAATAATATTAAGAAACAATAGTACACCACTGAGCTCTTATAAAGTTTTATATTTTTTCCAGATTAAGCAATAAAAGACGTTTTCGTATCTCAGTTCATTTTTAAGAACAAAAAATTTTAAGTTACTCTAGGTCATTCCAAAAAGTAGCCGTAAACAGCATACCTTAGTAAATAAAAAAATGACGTTTTTTGATAAAATACACAATTGCTTATGGATTATAAGGCAAATATTTGTTTAATTTTATTTTTTTTCCTATGGGCACTTTTAGGAAGAAATAAAGTGGTTTTAATATTTCTTTCTCAAAAACAGAGTAAGATAAGAAGTAAAGAAAGAAGACTAAAATGTTGCGCCCTTTATTGCTTAATCTGGTGGAAAAAAGTCAGTTGCATACTTTTTTCTCAGTAATATTGGCTGTAGTGCCCCTGAGGTGCCAAGGGACCTATATGTTAATATAAAGTTTTTTCTTATTTTTAGTGTAAAATCGCCTTCTAAAATTTTTTGCATTTGTTTAGAAACATCCTGTATAGTGGCTGATTTCTTATGTCTATTTATGAAAACATCCTAGGAATTCTTTAACCAATTGGGGTAAAATTTGGTACAACTATTTAAAGTAATAGGGCGCTTCTAAAGCTCGCCTAGATTAAGATTATTTGGTATATACCACATGAGCATTCTGTGTGTCTATCTAAACACAGTTTTGATGTCATATTATTAAAAATGTTAACAAGTAAAACATATGTGGAGAGCGAAAACCTTTACTTTTCACGGTAACTGCAATTATTATTGGTCTTAAAAGGTTTGATAACAATTATTTTTCCACCAAAACAAGTTTAAATTTTTAATCTTTAGCCTATGATGAACCTTTTTATGACCTTTTAAAACAATAATAATAATTATATCACATATCCATATATACAGGGTCGTATTATACATTAGGCTGACTAGGCTACAAGAAAGGGCGCCATGAAAAATAGGCGCCAGACAGGGAGTAATAGGCGCTAGACAGGAGAGTGTTTAAAAAGTTTAGGTTTAGCTTAGGGATTTTTGGTGATTAATTTCTCTGTGAATAAGGTCCTTTGGGAATGAAATAGGCAAATAGATGTGAAAAGGAGGGAATGACCTTTTTTTGGTCATCAAATTTTATTTTGGGTGGTGAAGTAAGGCGCCCAAGGCGCCTGGCACTCAAACTAGGCACTACGGAGGGAAGGACTTTTTTGCTCCTCAAAAATTTTTTGGTGGAAAATAGGCGCTCCAGGAATTTTAGCCTAGGGCGCCTTAAACAGTTAATACGGCCCTGCATATATACCTTTTATTTAAGCAATTATTTATTTATTTATTTATTTATTTATTTATTTCAACGGACAAAGCCATTTTTACAAAAAATAATTACAACAATAGACTATAAACTAAAGTGTTCAAGGATTAAACAATCAAGAACAAATACAAAAGTAAACAAATTTAAATAGGGATATGTATCTAAATACTGGTTTCACCTTCACTAAACAGATTTAAAACTAGCCGTCTAAAACTAACAAGTCGTTGGCCAAAAGGATCCAAATTATGAATGTTAACAAATCGACACATTCTCGCAAGTGGGGAGAAATAGCCATAATTTGTATGATGAAACGCAACATTGAACAACACGCTACCACGGGTTCTGTGCAGTGTATTTAAGGATATTTTTTGTAAAAGAGATGGGCAAGAAACATTACCATTTACAAGTTTATAAAAGAAAATAGCATCAGCAAGAGTCCTGCGGTTTTCCAAAGTAGTAATTTTGAAAGCATTTGATACTAGTCTATAATCAATATAAAAATTATTTCGATGAATATTTATTCCAGCCTTAAAAGCTAAAGTACGTAGAAATCTACGCTGCACAGATTCAATTTCGACAGTACTACATTGGTAATGGGGAGCCCAAACCACAGAGGCATATTCTAAACCCGAGCGAACCACTGAACAGTACAACAATTTAAATGTATTAGGCGTAAAATGTTTGCTGTTTCTCGTAATAAATCCCAAATTTCTTAAACCACTCTGAACTATGTTCTTAATATGATTACGAAAAGTTAGTTGACTGTCCAATAGCACACCCAGATCCTTAACCTCAGTAAGCGACTCGAGCAGCGTGTCGTTCAGAACATATCTGTTGCGTATGATATTTTGCCCTCTACCAAATGATATAGACATGCACTTTCCAACATTCAAATTCAGTCCATTTTTTTGGGACCAATTATACAAGCTACACAAATCTTCCTGTAAACAATCTTTATCCGAGCAGTCTTTAATTACTTTATACAGTTTCAAATCATCAGCAAACAAAAGATACTCCGAATGGTCAATTACATCTCCAATATCATTAATAAATAAATTAAAAAATAATGGTCCACAATGAGAACCTTGTGGAACCCCTGAATGTACATGAATTTCTTTAGAAATATAATTATTTATACGAACATATTGACATCGACCAGTCAAAAAACTTTCTATCCACTTAGTTAAGTGATCTCCAAAGCCAAGAGCTCTAAGCTTGCTCACAAGAAGTCTGTGATCAACTCTGTCAAATGCCTTCGAGAAATCGGTATACACGGCGTCTACCTGTTCACCCCTCTCGAACGCATCCAACAGATATTGCTCGTATGTTAATAAATTAGTAACCGTGGAGCTACCCTGAGCAAAACCATGCTGTTGACGTATTATTATACCTTTACACAGCCACGAGAGTTGATCTGAAACAAGCTCATCAAAGAGTTTAGGAATTGCTGATTGAATGCAAATACCTCTATAGTTTGTAATATCCTCACGATCACCTGACTTATAAATAGGTGTTAGAAAGCTATTTTTCCAATATTCTGGAAAAACGCAGGTATTTAAGGATAGGGAGAAAATATAATGCAATGGTCTGCTCAGGGAAAACACACAGGCCTTTAAAAAAACAGATGGTATGCCATCGGGTCCATGGGAAAATTTAGATTTTAATTGACTTATTTTATCGAAAACATTAATCAGTGAAATATTCACATTATTTATATTAACTTTATTAGTTACCAGAGGTGAGGGTAAAACACACTCCTCCCTAGCATAAGTAGCGGCAAAATTTGTAGCAAACAGATCAACAATGTCACCGCCATGCTCAGCTACCATGTCTCCCAAAAACATAGTATTGGGATAAGATCCAGAACTTCTAAAATCATTTACATGTCGCCAAAAGGCAGCTGGGTTATCAGTTAGGTCATTTTCCACACGGGCTAAATAATTATTGTAACATATTGAATGCAGTCGTTTACAACTATCTCTTAAACTGGAAAACCTATGATAAGCAGCCTGTGACCTGCATTCTTTAAAAACCCTATGCGCCACCTTTTTTTCGACTATAAGATTTTTTAATTCACCTGAAAACCATCCAGGAAAATTAGTTGATTTATATCGCTTGATCGGCACAAACATGGCAATGACATCATATAAAATCTGATAAAGATTCGCCACACTAACATTCACATCAGATGTACACAGAACAGAATCCCACGAAATACTTGTTAAAAATTCATTGATAAGCTGAAAATTACAATTTTTAAAATCATAATAAAATACATCACACTTTAAATTATTATTACTAACAAATGTGGGAATTGCTATTGCGTATTATGGCAGCCAACAAAAAAAAAATGTGTTTTAAGTCCTTACATATTGTTTATTATTATTTATTATTTTGAGGTTGATGTTAAAAAAGATTACATTTTGTTTCTAATACTTTTTTCTTTAATTTCATTTTATTAATTTTATTATTTTAAATAAGATTTTATTTTAATAGTTTTTAAATTCAAGTTTCCGGTGGTAAGAGCTGAACTTAAAACACCCTGTATATAAAGTAATGATATTAAAAATCCTGCCCTCCTTCATCTTTTAAATGGGACAAAATATCGAGATCGGAAAAAATTTGGGTAAAAAGGTGTCACTTAAACTACTTTTTGGCATAAAATTGATTCCGGTCACGTGGTCTAGTGTCAAGGGGCACAAGCAATTTTTTTTCAAATGTAAAGGGAGGTCAGGTAGCATCTCGTTTTAAAGGTCTTTTGGTTTTCTATTAACAGCCGTTTTATTTTTTAAAATCGGCCCATTCGTTTGTTACAACTGTAGTTTAGCTCCAATTTGTACATACAGTGCGGTTTAAAGGTTCTCTCTTTTATAACTGAGAATAGGACAAACTATCGAAGTCGGATTAAATTTGAGTAAAATGGTGTGACTTAAACTACTTTTCGGCATAAAAATGATTCCGGTCACGTGGCCTACTGGGCACTAGCAACTTTTTTCCAAGTGGAAAGGGGGACCCGTAGCACCTCGTTATAAAGGCCCTCTAATTCTCTACTTAACGTCACTTTTTTTTTAAATCGGCCCAACAATTCCAGACTTACAAGCGAATAGCATTAAGACCATATTGTTTTTACACTATTTAAGTCAAATTTCAAGCGGTTTTAAGTCTGGAACGGCTGGACCGATTTTAAAAACGAAGTATAGTTAAGTAGAGAATCAAAGAACCTTTAAAACGACTACATGACCCACCTTTCTATTTAAAAAAAAGTTGTTAGTGCCCCTTGGTACTAGGTCAAGTGACAGAAATTATTTTTATACTTAAAAGTAGTCTTAGTGACATGCATTTTCCCAAAATTTACTTGACCTCGATTTCTTGTCCCATTCAAAAGATAAAGGGGGGAACTTTTAATATCCTCACTGTATATAAGTACTTAAATATAATTATTTATTAATTTTATTTTTCTACGTAGGTTATATCCAATTTTTTGAAATATAATGATGAAGGAAAAATAATGGGTTTCCAGGATAAAATAATTCATGTGTTTAACAAAAATGAATATGCAATTAAAAATACCGACTTTTATGATGTAGTTGCTTCAAGGGAAAATGTTATTGTGATGGGCGATTCTCTTGGTGATGCAAACATGACAGATGGTCTGGAAAATTTAAAGAATGTTTTAAAAATTGGCTTTCTGTATGAGCATGTAAGCAATTTTAATAAATATATGTGCATATAGTGCATTTTAATTAAAACAAGCCACCCCGTATAATTCCGTTATTTCTAAAGTAATGAGAAAAATCCTGAGACATGTCAATTTTTATTTTTAGGGGGACACATTTTTGTGTCAAAATTTACTTGTTTATGGTTATCTCCTTCCCTTACCAACACAAACTTCAATGAAATCAAATGGTTAAGAGGGTCAAATGATGTCAGATCTTAAATACTTTCAAATTCTCTCTTTTATTGTTTTTATGTATAAATACATATATATGTATATTGTTTCACGAATTCATTTTTTTACTGCAGGTTTGGCCGGAAACGATCTTAATTTTTTAATTTTAATAAGACGCCCGGTATATTTCTACGATTTTGAATAGTAAATGATATTTCAATTATAGTCCCTGGGCCAGTAATGAAATTCACTTCATGATAATAACACTTATAAAACCTTTTAGGGGGTTCCTTTTGACGAGTATATGAAAGCGGTGCGTTAACCCCGCCTGTCAATGTCAAATATTTCGGGTGTCGGACCAAGCAAACGCGGGTCGGACAAGTATACCACAATGTTTTGTATGCAATTTTAAACATTGCGCCAAAAATCTTAAGAATTACAGTTACGAAACCGGCGAAATCGGACACCCAAAACATGTCAAACAAATTATGGTTTCGTGTCTGTAACACTTACGATTTTTGGCACAATGTTTGCTTTGCTTTCTTGGTTTTTTTGGCCCCGTTGCTAGACGATCAGCCAGCTCATAACCGTGTGGTCGTGATGTTGTCTGGATTGTTCCATATCACAACCACTAAAATCGAAATATTAAAACAAGGTTTGTTTGTTTGCTACAATCGATGCAATGCATAAATTGTCGGCTATCAAACCAAGAACTGCTACTGGTTTTACGTATAACCTTCACTTTTACTACTGACAGTTCCCATGGCACGCCCATCCATTTCCTGCCATTTGAGAAATACCTCGTGTTCACTACCAAAAAGGATACCATCAGCTACCATTTTAGGTATCTTCGCTCACAGCGCTTAGCCCCAGAAGAAAGATGCCGTCAATTTAGCTTGAAGCTTTCCTTGATCCTCGAAGGTAAAATCGTCCGTACGGCACCTTCAACCGCCACCCCGGGAAGAACTTTGTAGTCCTCTACGAACATCCGGAGGTCAAACAAGAGTCGGCACAATGTTTAAACATTGCATGTAAAACATTGTGGTAAACTTATCCGACAAAAAAGTGACGCGTTTGTCCGGTCCGATACCCGAGACATTTGACATTGACAGGCTGGGTTAACGCGCCGCTTCAATATATGGCGGTAATAATAGTAATAATATTCGTGGTAGACTCGTCAAAAGGGACCCCCTAAAAGGTTTTGAAAGTGGTATAGTCATAAAGTTAATTTTATTACTGTCCCAGGGGCTATTACAATACCACTGTATTTGCTACTTTTTGAAATCAAACCTTTAAATAGTTTTAATTTTTAATCTAGACTACCATAAATACAAATTCAGTGTTGTTGTGTCAGAATTTGATTTTTTATTTAAATTGGTAAACATTTACCAAGTGTAATATTAAAAATAAAAAAAAATATTTTTTTATTTCATTTTTTGTTCATTATTTTTAACATTTTAGTGAGTTTTATTTATTTTTTTAAAGCCGGAAGGTCGTTTCGGATTAAACCGGATATAAATGAACATAAATGATTTTGAGAAACAATGCGCCTTTATGTGATATACATATTATGTACCAAATTTTATTTTAATATTTTAAACAATTTATAGGAGTAAACCTCCGGCTAGAGATCCCAATATTTAGGGTAAATTTTCTCGAAAACTACTAAACCGATTTTTAAAAACTAAAGACCATTAAAGAGAGAATTTAAAACCATTAAAGATTGGATCACTTGACCCTGTGAACTTTTTGACGTTTGTGCTGTAGGAAGGGGATAACTTGAGCAAGTAAATTTAGACATAATGATATGTCTATTACGTCTGATATTTTATTAATGTGTTTAAAAATATTTACAGCAAAATAACTTTTTACGGAAGCAGTGTCAACGAACATGGCTTTCATTTATATTTTAGTTCTGTTTGTAGAGAAATCACCAACCAGTCAGCGTCAATCCGATTTTATAAATACGTCTTGGGCAAGTAAATTTAGACATAATGGTATGTCCCCCTAAAAATAGAAATTGACGTGTTTTTTTTGTTTTATAAGTCTACCAATACCATTCTTATACAGGGTAGCTTGTTTTGATTGAAGTTAACGGTATATCTTTCAAGTAACGAGAATATACAAAAATTCTATGAAAAGTTGATAGCTTTTTTATTACCCTTGAGTTTTGATGTTTCTTTAGATCGAACCAAATACATTTTAATAAAAACAATGTTTAACAGCCTTAACCTTTTAATTTTAGGTAGACCAGGCTTTGCCGACCTATATGGATACATTTGATATTGTGTTAGTTGATGATCAAACGATGGAAGTTCCTAAAGCAGTTTTTGATTATATCAAGAATTCTGGTTCATGTGAAAACTAAAAGCATTACAACATTTAAATTATTTATTTATTTTATACTTAATTTATACATTTTTAATTTATGTTTAACTAAAACTATTAAAATAAAACATATATAGTCGTATTATTTTTCCTGCTACCACGTCTACTATATTGTTATTATTATTTTTATTAGGTCTTTATATAATGGCTGTAAGCAAAATCCTTATTTGGTGTTTAAGGTTTTAGGAAAGCCCCTTGTCAGAATACAGCCAAAATAATTACACATCTCACATATATAGGGTGTCCAACTATATTTCAAGCCATTTTGATGGCAAATAAAGTTATTAGGATGCGGTTTTCGCAAAAAGTCATAGATTTAAAAAATTAACGGGGTGGCCATTTGAAACCGTAACAGCTTATTTTGGGCACTCCAGGTCATTTCAGAAAAACGCTCGAACTTGTGAATTTTTGATTTTAGGAGGACATTTTTTTGCCACAGACACCCCAAAATTTTAAATTGAAGGAGGAGTCGAGTAATACCTTATTTTAAAAGTTGTTTGACTCTGATTACAACTGCCAAGTTTAAAGTCTCTGCTATTATTTCCATTGATGACAGTTTGTCAAAGTTTATTTATTTTTTATATGTCGCACATCCCGTTAAAAGGCGTAATAACTAAAAAAAAACAGATTTTTTCAAAAACAGATCTCGTTTTAAAATACTTTATGTCCCTGCAAAACCGTATAATTGTAAATTAAAGCTAACTTCTAAAAATGTCGCTACCTGAAGGCAGTACATTGTATATAGTATATTGTATTAACTAACGTTAATTTTATTTTCCTTTTCCAGAAAAATCTTCATATTTTGCGTTAATACAGTTTTGAACGGGATGTGCGATGTAGTAATATGAGCAAGCTACTTTAAACTAAGGGAATAGTGAAGAGGTTAAACGATCTTCAAAATGAGATATTAATCGAGGGTGGGACTTACCCCTAACATTGAAGGGTGGATCATACCTTCGCCAAAAGTCTCATTTTGAAAATTGTTTAACCCTTATCATATCCCCTTTCTTTAAAGTAGCTTGCTACTACAAGTCATTTTACATACATTAAAAAAATAAAAACCAAAATTTTGACAAGATGTCATATCAACGGAAATAATAGCAGAGACTTCAAACTTGGCAGTTGTAATCAGGGTCACGAGACCTTAAAAAAAGGTATTTCACTAGACCCCTCTTTCCATTTAAAGTTTCCCCTGCTAGACGGTTGCAGTTCAGGGGTGAAAATAGCAAAAAAATATAATTACAAAAATTGAAAGGTCCGAGCATTTTATTTTTAAAGACGTGTATGTTCACTAACATTATTTTTTATCTTAAAAACGCGTTTGTTTCGAAAACTTCAATAACTTTTAATTTTGATTTAGTAAGTCAACTGACTATGTGTGTGTTAGCCATTATGCTTAAACCTGTTTGTGTGATCTCATTTTGCAAAAATTCTCATAATATATGTTTAAATAAATAAATTCGCCACAGTTGCAGAATATAGAATAATAAAATGATTCTACATAAACAAACCAACGTTAATTTTATTTGGGTAATTTATTATTTCTATTTAATATTTTGTCGCAATATTGTTTTCTGTAATAGATAACCTTTTCTAGCATTAGTTTAAATAACACATCTGATTAGGTGTTATTAATGTGTTTAAAAATATTTACAGCAAAATAACTTTTTACGGAAGCAGTGTCAACGTACATGGCTTTCATTTATATTTTAGTTCTGTTTGTAGATAAATCACCAACCAGACAGCGTCAATCCGATTTTACAAATACGTCTGGTGACCAGTTGGCAACCGGTCACCTGACTAAATAATAAAACTCGGGTGACGCTGACTAGTTTTTAATTTCTCTACGAAGAGGCCTTTTGATACCCACTTTAAAGAAAAACTGAAAAGAAAAAAAAACTTTAGGAATAAATAAAATTTCATGGTTTGCACTCCTTAATAAACTTCCTCCTACGGGTTTTCAACCAAATTCTGTACTTGGCTTTCTAGTTATTTTTCTGATCGACGTATATCAGTTATTATGGTTGGCCACTCTTTAGGCTTTCACCAAGTAAATGCTGGAGTGCCTCAGGGCTCAGTACTTGCATCAACATTGTTTTTTCTTCACATCAACGACCTTCTCTTGTCCACAAGTAATTCCATTCTTAGTTTTGCCGACGATACTCCCCTTTACTCCTGTTTTCAGGTTTCTAACCCAATGTCTAAACCTGATTTGAAAAGCAAACGCAAAGCGAGTCAGATATCTCTTTCACAGGACCTTAATTTATTATTGGATTGGGGGCCAATAATCTCGTCCATTTTATTAATGCATCTACAACAAACAAATCTTGTTTCTGTTGTCGCGAAAAGAGTATGCAAATACCTTGTCATCCTTTACTTATAAGGGCTCAAGTTTTACAGAACAATAATTACACTTTCAATCTCGCGGGCGTCACATTTGAAAAATAACCTTAACTGGCATAAACACATTGTATCTATAGCCACGGCAGCTTCAAAAGCTTAAATTTCTGCTTTGAGGCAAAAAGAATTTTTCCTCCACTTACGGTTCCCAACCGTATGCACCTCTATATGGTCCAATCTGGACAGGCCCCGAACTTCCCGCTTTGTTCGTTCTTTTATCCCTAGATTTTCTAGAATGTAGAACCTGCTGCGGTGGTCTTTTCTCCCCCCCAAACCTTTAAGTATTTAAATCCACTCTTATCTCGCTTAAGACCCACGGTACGTTAGTATTTAGGCTTTTAGCATTTGTGGATTGTCCAAAGATAAAAAGGTTCTTCTGTTATCTTTCAATCGCAAAAGAAAACAATAGAAAATTAAAAAGTTTAGAAAAATTACTGAGTTAACTTTTTAAATGTTGCATCCGTATATTGTATTACAATTAAAAAGATATTTTAAACACTTTAAAAATACCACACTCGATATATCCATTTTTAATAGTTTTTCAAATATGGTCATACAAATGTAGATAATATTTTTAAATGATTATATAATATAAAAACTAGTACATAAGGGACCAACACCAAATACACAGGGTGCTTGTTAACTATGGTACAAAACTTAAGATGGTGATTTCTAATGTATTGTAATGAAAAAGTTTCTATAAACATACGTTCGTATAAAATAAAAGCAAATTTTATTTATTTATCGTAAAAGACTAAGCAAAATACAGCCAAAAAATCGCAGGTGCATGACAAGCATGTTTTTTAGTTACTTTGTCCAAATTAAATATAAAGCTAACTAAAAGTCACGGCGTACATTCTTTGAAGTCAGAAATATTCGTTTGGGTACCGCTGGGGACGCCAGTGGTTTAGGTAAGTTTAATCAAATCGGTGAAATTTAGTAATTTTACTAGGCTTTTTAAATCTACAAACAACACTGCCACATGTTATCAAAATGGAATTAGAAATATTATATTTATAAAAAAAACATATTTTTTTAACATAAATATATACAGGGTGTCCCAACTCTATTTATACACACAATAACTTTGCCTCTGTACTAGATAAAAAAAACTTAAAACAAAAAATGTTTACTTTGATACGCTCTTTTTATTGACAGCGCTAGTTATTATAAAGGGTGCCCTCAAAACATAATTTTCATTGTAAATTAGGTTTTTTTAAAATGACATACCCTATATATTTAATCATATTTCAACATATTTTGACTCTGTAAAATTCTACATCAAAATTTATAACACCCTATACGTCAACTATTGCTAGTTCTTTTGAGATTTTAGCAGTATGCTGATATACTAATTAATAAATTAAAAGTAAAACATAATAATATTTTCGTTTTAATTATTTAAAAAAAATCTGTTATTGTCAGAGTGATAAATAATATAACACGTAACTAATTACCTTCAATTGCAAGAGCTGCTTATATGTATGTCAGCAATTTAGTTTATTTTAGACACATATTGACTTAATTGCACTAAAAAAACAGCAATACGTCAATTAAAGCTGGTTTTTAGGTTAAGTAAGTAAATATGTATCCAACATAAGCGAAAAGCCGACTTACCTATTAGTAGTTCTTACAATAAAATGCAATCAATTACATGGTGATATTTTATTAGTCACTATATGACAGTGAGATAACTATTTAAAAATAATTAAAACCAAAATGAGATTTTCTTACTTCACTTTAATCGTTAATGAGTATATCAGCATACTGCTAATATCTCAAAAACCAGCAATAATTGACGTATAGTGTGTTATACATTTTGATGTAGAACTATAAAGCAAAGTCAAATTTGTTAAAATATACAGGATGTTCTATATAAAAAACCTACTTGACAATGAAAATAACGTTTTTGAGACACCTTGTATATTATCTAGTACTGTCAATAAAAGGAAAGTATTTAAATGACCTTTTATATTTTTGTATCTTTTACAGGGTAAAGATATTTCGTGTATAAATAGAGTTGGGACACCCTGTATGTAAAAATATATTTATATGAACTTTTTTAATTTTTGATGTAGAGTTCGGACTCCAAATTTTCCTAACAACATTTTTTACCATCCTGTATATTAGATGTATGTATCATCTCATTTTTAGACATTAAATAATGGAGACTCCTCGGCACACTGATTACAATCGTTTTGTGAATTCACAACATGAGACCTTGTTGTTTAGCCGCAGTCGGACGTGACAAAATTTTCGATTAGTGTCTTTTTGGCCATGATACGCCAATGGTGCAAAGGCAGATCCATTGTCCTAAATGGCTCCTTTGTGGATTTTGATGTGATCTGAAAACGGAATTAATTACTACCTAATGATTTTTTTCGTACAGGGTGAATCAAATAAACAAAAACTGACTCCTTTCATTATACAGGGTGTTTTAGATTTTAATTGACATTTAACTCCCCTTTAAAATATTTCTCCCTATTTCTGGATCTGAAAATGAGTGTAAGTGTCCCTAATACCTACTATTTAAAGTGTTTTCTTTTGCATACTTTTTCATTTTTTTTTGGTTTTGTTGTTACGCAAATATTATGTTATGTATTTTTTTATTGATGAAACTTTGCTGCCTTTTTTTTTTTCTCATTTTTTTTTCGGATTACATGTACCCTAAATATGTTATTTAACTTTTAGGACCTTCAACTTATAAAACTTGCAGTACTTATTTAATGATAAATGCCACATTATCCTAAACGCATTTTTTTGCCAATACCTTATTAATGATGGATGCCATCATCCTAAACGCATTTCTTTGGCAATAACTTATTAATGACGGATGCCATCACATCTATCTGGCAATGACGTGGCCTAATGAACGGCCAATTGCCCAGTTATATGGGTTACAGAAGTTGTGTAAAAATATTTGTAAATTTACATAACTTATTTGCGATATTAATATTAGTAACAATTTATTAATATTATTGCATGTTTAATGTAATTTTACCTATAAGTTATGTAAATTTACAAATATTTTTTACACCACTTTTGTAAAAGTCAGTTGTAATTTTGTCCGTCCAACTATGCTAAAAATAACCAACGTCCAATGTCCAAAAATACGTTGCAAATTCACAAAATATGTTTTCAGTGCACAGTCGGAGGTGGCAAAATAACAACAAACTTTTACAAAATTTGTGTGAAAAATAACTTTAAATTTACATAACTTATAATATGTGATATTACACCAAACATGTAATATTAATAAAAGTTTCATAATAGTATTACATGTTTAGTGTAATATCTAATACATACCCAAGAAGCAAGCTCACGTCTTATTGACGTCTCTTTTTGGTCAGCAAAGAAGTCATAAGATGACGACAAAATGATGTTAAAATGACCTCCCCAAGTCACAGACAACAGACGTACCGTTAATGACATTATAATGACGTCTTTAAGATGACAAAAAATTGACGTCTTAACAAAAGTAAAAATGATGCAATATTTTATTTAATAAAATTATATTTCTAATTATGAAGTAAACATACCTGATAGTTAATAGGCTTTCCATACAGCCGTGTTGGATGGATGTGCTATGTTACGTGATAACAACTTAAATTATTGGTCCTATTTCTCTGTCATATAATATTCCGGTTGGATTTGACTCAAAATAATATATTGTCACAAAATTTTTCTGCCGGGTTTTCTAAAAATGACATTATTAGATTTTTATGAGCAAATATGACGAAAAAATGACGTCAGTAAAATGACGTTAATAGGATGTCATAATTTTAGTCCGATGGCGTCTTACGACCAAAAATGACCACAAAATGACGTCATAACGACGTCAGCTTGCTGCTTGGGTATAGGTTATGTAAATTTACATTTTTTTTTTGTAAAAGTCAGTTAAAATTTTGCCACGTCTGACTGTGGCTAAAAATAACCAACGTCCCAGGTTGTAAATTCATAAAATTATTTTTTATGGTACGACTTTGTTTCCCTACCCTTTAATTTTTTTTGCTGTTTTTGTCTAAATTTGCTTGACTATACATTTCAGTGGCGATGGCGGTCAGATTATTCTTTTGTTTACATAATAAAAATGTTTGGTCGACGTTTAACGAAGCTATTTAATAATCTTACTGACATAGCAGACCCGCGCGATATACATAAGTATATCGCAAAGTCAGTAAAATCGACCGCAATGTTAATGAAACCTAATTAGTAACTAATAAGTTATGGCCGGAGTATCAGCTGGTTTAGATATGACTAAAAATAAATTGATTAAATTGAACAATAACGGTCGATCTTCTCCCGATCTATCGAAAATCAATATATCACGAAAAAGTTCGGAAGTCTCGGTCTCTAGTATCAGTAGTGGATTATCTGATTGTGTAGATGACAGTTTTACCAACAAATTTGAGCGCCAACACTCTTTGCAAGACTTATTTAGAAGAAATAAAAGCGACGACAAAATTGTAAGTACCGATGATAATTAAACAGATTTATGACTTTATTTGAGTTCTTTACTATTTGTAATAAAAAAGCTTTATTGAATATTTAAATAAAATAAAAAAAATTATGTCTCTATCGTATAATACTAAAAAATCTTACGCAATGCGCACATTAAAAAAATATATAAGAACCGGTATGAAGGTGGTCTTGTAAAAGAAAATTTTGTATATTAAAGTTTTTTTTAATAAAAAGATTTTTTTATAAAAGTAAAAATACACAGCTAACCGATTCTGATGGTGTCTATTTGAATTAATATAATATGAAGAAAATCCAAGAAAATTATTATTTTTATAAACAATAAATGAAGTACACACTCGACTTACAAAAAAACCCAAGACACTATACAGGGTGTCCCAGAATATGTGGACAATCTCCCAGATTCATATAGAACACATTTTTATCAGTCAAACCCTCGGCGATACCTATACCAAAAATGTAAGGTTTTTAGCATTTTTAAAAAATTTTGACAGAAATAAAATTTTAACACAGTGTGGACATAAATAGTCCTCCCTGCTAACTTTTGTACCCTAAATTTTTCTTTACAAAATTTGGGTATGACTAATGGAGGATATAAACTACTTTTGGTCGTAAAAATGATAGTTGCAACAATTAAGTTGGCGGAGGGGCGCCATCTTAGGAAAAAAATAATTAGAAAGGGAGGTCTTGTGGCTCATAATTTTAAAGCTCCTGACGAGAACTTTATAACCCTAGAATATAAAGTCAATATCTTTACCCACTACAAAATGGCAGTACTTTATAAATTACCTTAATACCTGATTTGTATGGCCATATTTCCGAAACTAAAAAGTTAGATGTACATACTGAATTTTGTATATTCTTAAAGCTTTTTAAAATATTTTTTAATGGTGATACTGATAATAATATACAGGATATACGGAGTAGGACAATTGTCCCAGCTTGTATATTATTATCAGTATCACCTATACAAGATATTTCAAAGAGCTTTAAGAAACTACTACATTAAGTACATCTAACTCTATGAGTTTCGGAAATATGGCCATCCGAATCAGGTATTTAGGTAATTTTTAAAGTACCGCCATTTTTGAGTAGGTGAAGGTATTGACTTTATATACTAGGGTTGTAAAATACTCGTCAGGAGATTTATTTTGATAAGCAACAAGATCCCCCTTTCATTTAATTTTGAAGTGACAACGTCTTATAATTTAATGGACCCGGCTGCACGCACCAAAAAATGACTCTTGTGTCGTTACCTCGCGCGTTCCCTTTAAGGCTTGAAGTGCAACTGAGCACAATCTCTGCGTCGATCGACATCTGTGTCTCTCCTACTTGAGTGAGCGTGCAGTAAAAAGTGAATGTGGTGTCAATTGTTTATAGCAACGATAATTCCGGCAATAAAAGTAATGATTCTTTTGACGTTGTCACGTTCAACTATCGTCAGTAAACCGACTTTGCAGACAACCGATTTTTTTTCCTAAGATGGCGCCCATCCGCCATCTTGATTGTGGCAACCATGATTTTTACGTGAAAAAGTAGTTTATATTCTTCCATCAGTCATAGCCAAATTTTATAAAGAAAAAATTAAGGGTACAAAAGTTGGCAGAAGAGTACTATTTACGTCCACACTGTATATCCTTCCTAACTCACGCTTGAATTTGTATATTATGTTAGATTGCTAAAATATTAACTGTATTATCACCTTCATTTATATTTTTTACCAGACATTATACCGGGTGTCCAGAAATTAATAAAATATTAAATATTAGTTTCTAGGCACCCTGTTTAATTTATAGTAAAAAATTTAAATGTAGGTGATTTTACATTTAATATTCTAGCAATCTAATATTATTTTACAGTGTGGTTCATTAGGTGTGAAACAAATGACAACATTTTTTATTTGCAATTTGTTAGAAAATTTTATTTTTATTAAAGTTGGTGCATTATTTAGGTAGTAGTTATTTAAAAATAACGTCCGTCTAACAACTACCGCGTTGTTTAAAAGGTGCTGGGAAATGCATAACTGCATGTTTCAGTGCTTGGTCAACGGTAACGGAAGAGGGGAACGATGGCTTAAACGTTAAATAACCCGACACCCACAATACTCTGGTATTTAAGCAAAGGCCTTCCTGGAGTGTCAAAAAAATGGCACAAAACTGTATTAGCAGTAGTTAGTTTTATTAAAATTAAATGATATACAGAGTAGGTCAAAAAGCAAAAACTGCTTAAGAGTAAAGTACCCTTATTTTTAAAACTACAACAAAATATTAAATAAAAAAGTTAGAATTAAAAGTTATGCATAAATACCAAGTCATGGTTTCCTATTTAATTTTTTTGTATTTTGAAAAATTTCGAATTAACCCTGTATAATACAGAGTTTTATTATTCTGATTCAATATTTTTTCAACGCAGTTCTAGCCAACTAGCTTTTAGAATTAAATCAAAGCAAATTTGTAAAATTGAACTGCATTTATATTTTTTAGCTATCCACTATCTTCAAGTTGACTGCAAGGATATTTAATAGGGCCCTAAAGTTATATAAATATGCTTTTTATTAAGAAAGATATACTATAAATAATAAAATGCGTACAAAAATTCCTTATTTACCTTGTATTTTTTTTAATTTTTGTGTGTAGTGTAGAACATATAACCTGAAATTAAAAACAAAAAAAATACTTGAATAGAAGGCTATGACTTGGTATTTAGGCATATTTTTAATTTTAAAAGCTTTTCTAATTAACATTTCTTTGTATTTTAAGAAATAAGGGTACTTTACTTTTTAGCAGTTTTTAATCTTTTTGACCTACCCTGTTTTCCATTGAACATTTAATAAAACTAATATACAGGGTGTTCCATTTCAAAAAGACAAGTTTAATATGAATCTTTGTTTTTAACACCCTGTACAATTCCACCATCGGAGACGCAGCTGACGCTAACAGCGATTCATGTACAACTGTCTTAAAGCATTTTATGAGTTATAGACTGAGAGGAAATAACTGACAAAATTTTGCACCTTGCTCAAGGTCTATAATAAAATATTTTTAATACGATAAATATAATCTATAATGTTATCCTTGTAAAACAATTTTTTTCTTTAGTTTGCGAAGGCGGACTAACTTTAACATAATAGTGATAATTATTTTTACACCCTGTAAAATGAAGGAATAAAAATAGGTTTTTTGATAGCTTAGGCTCTTTTCTTTTCAAAGCAAACCATCTCTGACTTAAAATTTATTTGTCTTCGTAGTTTTAGACCAAGAGAACGAATCATTTGCAGACCCATGTTTACCTACAGAACGTTTTTTCTTATTTTACTGAAACGTTTCTACTTTTTATATAACTTTTATTCGTATTTTGAAGCGAGGATTCAATCATAACAGTTTGCAAACGTGTTTTTTCAACAATGTTTGTGTATAAATTGTCAATTTTAGTTTATTATAATCAGACGCCTTTAAAAGGTGACATCGTCAATTATTGCATAAGTGCATTACCTAGTTTGTATTTATTTTATAATTCGCTGAACTATTTCTAATAAACTAACAAATTAACGTTAAAAATGATAATTGCTTTTAAAATGTATTCTTGTTTACACGTTTTAATGGTGATACTAGCAATAATATACAGGGTAGGATAAAAAGAGTATATTTGTTTAATGAGGCACCCTGTATATTACAATACCAATAAAAATAACTTTAAAAGAGCTTTTAAAAAAAAATACCACATTAAGTACATCTAGCTTTATTAGTTTCGGAGATACGGCCATCTCAATCAGGTATTTGGGTAATTTTTAAATGATCTATGGCCGCCATCTTGAAAATAAACAGTATGTTGTGATATGTCATTAGAAAGAGATTTTAGTGTAGAATTTTAAAATAAAATAAAATATGGATGTTTTCATTCAAAATGTTCGTCAAATTTTAAATATTCTCTCATAAATCACATTAAAAACTGAAATTACGAAATCTAAGTAATTTATTAAAGGAAATCGAATATGTCACTACCTTGAAATTGTAAAGAACCTTTATAACTTATTCTTAGTCATTACTTAAGCCAAGGTTTACCTAATCCAGCATAGAAAAAAATATAACAACTATTTTTCGTAATGTCTCCATTCATGGAGGCATGGGGTAAAATAAAATGAGTCAATTGGTGTATTCCCTTTATGCTTTAGAACCGCCCAGAACAACACCGTAAGTGTTCCTTTTATAATGAAGTTATTCTGCAGAACCGTTCCATTACCTCTCCTCTGCCTCTCATGCACCATCATCGAGGGAGGTGCACGAATTGTTCTGACACTAATGACATATACCAAAGGGCAAATAGTAAATATACTTGGTTATATTTGAAAAATATCTGTAATAATTTATTGAAGTTAATTAATTAACTCAAAAAAATTAATATAAATCACGGATGACTTAAACAACAACCAAACAAAGAACAACAAATCTGTTAAATTCTATAAATGTCATGTTAACGGGCAAACCCCACTGTTTTTGGTGTTCCTTTTAAAACTGTTTTGATCGGTTCTGAAGAACGGTTCTACAAGTTAAAAGGAATACACCAAATAGCTTAGGCTAAAATGACATATATACCTTCAACAGACGATTTTAAGGATTTTATAAAGTAAAAACATGTACGTATGTAAATAGATTTTCAAACTCAATTGTATTAAAAACATTTACCATTTACAATTTAATCGGGTGCTTGACTTGCTTCGGCTGCTCCGAGTGTTTACTCGCCCTGCTCGCTTACAATGTGGACGCACCTTAACAAGACCATACTATAATTATAGTAGACTTACGTGAGCAAGAGCAAGTTAAATCTAAAGCTATGGGCAACAATCCGAAATATTTATTTTTAACTTTTCCTCCTGCTTCAAGTTGGTAAACCTCATTACTTGTCATACTATAAGGAGACAAGTAACTGATGGCCACATCGTAGCATAATAAGTATAATCTAAGAAGATCTGTAAGAAAAAATGGTAATTGTCTAGAAATAGGTATGAAAATAATCTTGACTGTTTTTTAATTTACCAACAAAGTTCACGGAAAATATCTTCGTTCTAGGGAAGACTAAAAGCTTCATCATGGGCCCAATTTAAACAACATTGGCGTATAGATTTTGTTTTATATTTACCAACCATCAAGAAAAAAGTTTTGACGTTAACGAACACGTTAAAATAGTATGTCATTTTACCCTAAAACGACAATTTAGCAAACATGTCTAAATTTTGAGGGCAAATATACCTATAGGAATCCTATTTATAAATAATCATAGCCAAAGTATTGTGTTTTAAAAAATAATAACAAAATTTGTAATAAAACTATATAACTTGCAATGTACAAATTCTAAATTGATTAGAATTATTTTACGGTTGATGAAATGGAAACTTGAAATGTCGTGCAAAAATCAGGGACATGTACCCGTACAGTAATTTTAATACTAACTGCAATGATCAAATTACATAATCGACGATAAGACGTATAAAGGTAGCTGCTAAAGCGGAAATTACAAAATTATAAAGTGTGTCATTTTACCTGAGTATGCCATATTAGTCCAGTTTCCCTACATTATATAACATTTTCTGTTCTTATCATCTAAGCTTTGCAACCAAATAGGTCTCTATGACGCTGGAGTAAATCCCCATTTTACATTTTGGGGTCCCCTACTATATTGTAAATATCCATTAACAATGCACAGAATTAACAAGCACGTGTAAATTAGTGGAATTAACTTTTAAAGTTTGTCGTTGTTTAAATGATATATTAACGACATTTTTATAATAACAGTTTTGGCACACCACTGATTACACAGGTCTACAAAATAAAAAAAGTGGTATGTTGCCGGGTATGGGACAAAGATTTTCTCACGTATTTTTTCTGCTTAACACGAATCTGACGTCAAAACTAGGGGTCAAAATGCAAAAACCGAATTTCTGGTGCCAGGGTGGGCGGGTGGGTACTAGCATTTTAATGGGAAGGAAAGTTATGTGACCTTTGTTTTAACGGTCCTTTAATTCTCTACTCAACGCCACTTTGTTCTTCTAAATCAGCACAGCCGTTCCAGAGTTAAAACCATTTGAAATTTGGCTTAAAATACTATACAAACGGTGAGGTTTTAATGATATTAGCTTTTAAGTCTGAAACGGCTGGACCGACTTTCAAATACAAAGTTTTGTTAAAGTAAGTATCAAACGGCATTTAATACAAGGTGCTACACAACTTCCTCTTTCTATTAAAAGAAAAAGCTAGTACAAAAAATTTCTGAAGAGCAAAAAAATTCTTACATATTTAATTTTTGCGTTTTCTTTAATCCTTTATATATATTTTTTAATTTTCAGAGATTTTTTAATTTTGTGAATAAAAATAACAGCATTTTTAATAGAGATTGCAGATTTGCTTTTCATTTTTATTTTATAAGGTGACGCGATAATAATTAATTTATTTTAAACTCTGTATATTTTTGTAGTATCAAAATAATGAAAAAATCACTTTTCCAAAAATGTATCACACTTTAAATTTCTTTTAAGCCGTTCTAAGATATTGCACACACAATAATAATTATATTAACTGCAAAGAAGGGTTTAAAAAGAATTCTACGTTTTAATCGTAAACTAATTTAACTTCTGTTAATGTTTGCTGAACCCTAAAAATATTTTATGATCAGGACTAATAATTTATAATAACATGCTTAATATTTGATGTAAATAATATAATATATTTTTTTATACAGATAAGTAAAAGATGGCCATAAAAAACATAATAATAGTAAAGAAGGTAGCAATATCTTTACAAAAGAATTTTAGGTCAGCTGATTATTTGATATGTTGTTCTCCTCTTCCTTCTGGATAGACCCTGAGCTGTCTGGCTGGCGGTAGTGGTTGCGTTTATTAGTTCAAATCCTATACTCTGTAAAGGTAATAATCCAAGGTTTTGAAAACATTTTAAGAAACCTAACATTTTTGTTTTCTCGACGTTGCTATCTCCCGGACTATAAACTTAATTATGAATCCACCATTCTTTTCAAAATTTTACATTTTCAAAAATAAGTAATATTAACAAAATTCATTTTGTTATTATTTATTAATTGTATTTATTTATAAAGATCGATTTTCTGAGAGAAAGAGCTTATCTTGATTCTTGTTATACACATTTTAATTCTTTTAGCGTTTAAGTTTTTCCATCTAATTTTATGCATACAAATATTTATGACTAAATATTCAAAATAGATTTTGTATATAAGTAAAAAGTAAACATTCCTGCTAATAAATTACTAATGATTAAAGTAAACTTCAATGATCTGGGCAAGTGGCAAAAAACTTTAAAAAATAAATAGAACATACTTAACACTAATTAAGTTTTAGCCTTTATAATTTGTCTTCGAACATTATTTTGTATGTAAAGATTAGGATTATTATTAATATATGATAAAATTATACGAACATTATATTTTTGACTGTTTTTACAACTGGTTTATTAAATTTTGTGGATTAAAACTGATACATTTTTCTTAATTAGCTTGATATTTTTTTGAGTTATTTAAATTTTTACGATAGGTATGAAAATCGATCATTTAAAATAAAATTCCTAGTTTGCATTAAAATTAAGAATCTACTTTTTGTACTTCCAATTTTGCTTACCTTTATGTCAATAAAAAACAAGAAAAAACATTAAACCGACATTAGAAAAATAGAAAAATTCACTAAAAAGCTAAAAATAATAAATATTAAAATGAAGGCGGTTAATAACATAATTTGTTAATAAAGCATAAAAAGCCTTTTTTTATTAACATACTATTATTAGGTATGTACAATGTACATACTTATATTAATAAAAAGAGGTGCAAGGATTAGATTCCTATATTTGTACGAAAATCCTGCTTTTAAAACTCAATTTCGGATAAACAGGGTTTTTGGAAAAACAACCAATATGTATTTTCTATTATATAACCAATGTCAAGTTATCTTTCCTAATTTACAAAAAAAAATGTTGCTTATACAGAGTGTTTCGGGAGGAAAGGGAAATATTTTGGGAATATGTTCATAAGGTCAAAATAAGAGAAATTAACCCATATGTTTTAATCCGATTCTTAACCGTCTCTGAAATAATCAGTTCTAAAGTTTTTTTGTAACCATTTTTTATTTTAAAAGCAACACAAACAAATACTAAACAAAATTCCACTAATTTAAAATGTTTTCAAAAATACCCCCACCAACTTCAATACAAGCTGCAGCACGTTTGTTAATCGCTCGTGTTGCGCGTTGAATTGCTTGCGGATTGTTTTTAATGATATTTGCAGCATTAAAAATTCGATTGTGGAGTCCTTCTACGGTTTCTACTCGTGTTTCGTATACTAGTGATTTCATCCATCCCCAAAGGCAATAATCCAATGGGTTTAGGTCTGGTGATCTCGGTGGCCAAGCTTGAGGCCCTCCTCTGCCAATCCAACGATCAGAAAAACGATTATTTAAGAAATTACGCACCCGGCGACTAAAATGAGGCGGGGCTCCATCGTGCTGAAAGAACATTCGATGTCGAACAATCAGCGGAACATCATCCAACATGTGTGTTAAATGGTCTTCCAAAAATTGTAAATAGCCATCTCCAGTAAGACGCTCAGGCAATACAAAAGGGCCAAATAACTGGTCGTTGAGCATTCCACACCACACATTAATACTGAATCGGTGTTGAAAGTTTCGTTCAAACGTGGCATGAGGATTTTCATCTGACCACCGATGTTCATTGTGACAGTTATTGATTCCATCGCGGGTGAACTGAGCTTCATCGCTAAATAAAATGTATTTATGTAGGCCTCGATTTTGTTGGATCCATTCGCATAATTGAACCCTTAAGCCATAATCAGCTTCTTGAAGATGTTGAACCGGTTGTACATGGAAAGGCTTTAAACCGTTTTTTCTAAGTGTCTTTCAAACGTCTAAATGTGATTCTAATCGAAGTTCTTTTATAATCCGCCTCGAAATAACACCTGGGTTCTCTTCAGCCATATCCAGAATATTCTCTTCATCTTCCACATTTAGACCCGCCTCTCGTTCAGAATCAATCCTTACGCTTGGAAACATTTCTGTTTCCTGAGCATTTACAAAAACCTTTTGAAAAACTTTTCGATTGGGAACTCTTCGAAATTAAATTAGGTGTTAGAAATACAAAACGTTTTAATTACTTCAAATTTTTTGTTAAAAAACTTTATCACTGATTATTTCAGAGACGGTTAAGAATCGGATTAAAACATATGGGTTAATTTCTCTTATTTTGACCTTCTGAACATGTTCCCAAAATATTTCCCTTTCCTCCCGAAACACCCTGTAGAACCTTCAAATGTTCAAATATCTCTCTAAATGCGCAAAATATTAATATTTTTAAGAAAATATTACAAAAAAATATATTGAGTTAGCCATATCGTCACCTTAATTGTAAAACCACCTAACTCCATTTTTAATAAAACATGCATTACCATCTTTAGCCTTATAAAATAAGGGTAAAGATGACATCAAAATCACATTTTTATTAATTAATTAATTGTAAAACTACCTAATTCCAGTTTAAAGATAACAATGAATAATTTATAAAAACGAGTGCACGCCAATGTTTTGTTTCATTGAAAGACTATGACATTTATTATCCTCCAATAAATATCAGTTAAAAAGTTAGTTCTATGCAAAAATAGGTGTTACCTCTCTTTTAGTACTTGTACGACTTTTTTTTGAATATAACTGTATGTTATATGCCGACTTTATATTAAAACTTTTAATATTTAATATTTCTCTCTCTTCGCTTTTTTTTATTTCTTTTAAATCTTTACCTCTGTATATATCTGAGATACGCAAATATCTGATTAATTTTAAAAAGTATAAGAAATTAATGTATGTGCCTTTGAAATTCAAGGTTTGCTCTGGATTTTACCATTAGATCCTGCCTTGTTTCCAGAGCCGGATTATCCATAAGACAGGGGCTACTACCTAGGGCCCTGCATTGGCCAGAGGACCCGAGTAAAGAGAAAAAAATTATGTATAATGTTTTGTCAAGTGAAATAAAATATGAATATTTGTGTCCTTAATGAAAATATCAAACAAAAGCTTGAGAACTCTTGTTTTCGCAAATCGGTGAAAAACATACATTTTTTAAGTTAAGAATTAACGTAAAGACAGTGCAGGATCAATCGGTTTTTACCTAAAGCCTTTTTTTTGTTGCTGTTCAATTTTTTCACCCGGAAAAAATTGTCACAATTCAATATCTACTGATCACACGGGCACAACATTACCTCTTTGGTTCACTAGAAAAAAGTGTATAGCATTTTCCTTTTAATTTATAATAATTTAAAATATGAAAAAAAAGTTAAAGTTAAGTGTAAAATAACTTAAAATTTTGTTGACCAGAGTCATTAAAATACAAAATTCAAATTTACAATACAATTCTAAATAAAAATTTCAAATGCCAGTGCTTTGTTCAGTGACCGTCCTTTATTACGATAATAGGGTCAAAAGGAAAATACAATTTTAATTGATCGTCCAATCAATTAAAATAAAATTGTTAATTATATCGTTAAACTTCAGAATCTGCTTCGTATTAACAACGTAAAATTCATTTAAAATAAACAAAGAGTATTTAGATTGCTTTTAAGTATACTTACA
Source organism: Listronotus bonariensis (assembly GCA_014170235.1). Taxonomy (NCBI): domain Eukaryota; kingdom Metazoa; phylum Arthropoda; class Insecta; order Coleoptera; family Curculionidae; genus Listronotus; species Listronotus bonariensis. The sequence goes on from JACEGR010001474.1 coordinate 149,133, forward strand.
GCTTTAATAACATTACTAAAAAGTTATTTTTAGGCCATTACCTTAGTTTTTTTAGGTTTCATATTTATATTTTTTCTATTTTGGTCTAAATAAATAGTTAAATATTATATTTCCTTTAATACAATGCTTGTCTAAAGTCAGGCCCCTCTCCTAACTTTTGAATTGTTTTGTATTTTTTTTAATTTGACGGCGTTAGTAAGACTACATAAACCAAATTTTAGACAAAAAATTACAATTATAAATTACAAATTGAGAGTTGGGCCCCATTTTGATAACAAAAATTAATTAAAAAGAGGGGTCGTGTGACACATCATTTTTAAGCTCCTGACGAGTAATTTATAATTCCAAAATATAAAGTCAGTACCTTTACCTACTACAAAATAGCAGTAAGTTGAAAATTACCTGAATACCTGATTAGGATTGCCATATTTCCGAACGAATAAAGTTAGATATACTTAATATGGTATTTTGTAGAAGCTCTTTTAAGGATCTATTTAATGGTGATTTGGATGATAATATACTGGTTAGAACAAAGAGTATATATTTTTAAACGCACCCTTAATGTTATATTACAATTAAAAGATATTTTAAAGACCTTTAAGAAAATACCACATTATGTATATCTAACATCATTAATATCGGAAATGTGGCCATCTTAATCAGGTATTTAGGTTTGTTTCTGAAGTACCGCCATTTTGTAGTAGGTAAAGGAAGAGACTTTATATTTCGGGGTTATAAAGTACTCGTCAGGAGCTTTAAAATATTGATTTTACAACCAAATCGTATTGGACTATTTTGAAGACATTGATAAGATAAGCTCACGCACCAAATTTAGTTATTTAATAAGTCAATTAAAAGTAATTTAAGAACTATTTGCGAAATCGTTGTTTACGTGATACATGCCGTTATGAATCCAGCCGTAATGAATAAATAATGATGAATAACGAATAGCAAGACGTCAATTAAAAAATTGACAAAATAGTTATTTATTATTGGTGGATTCAAAATGGTATGTATCAAGTATGCATCGATTTTACAAATAGTTTTTATTTAATACTATTTAAATGGCTTATTAGAAAATAACGAAATTTTGTGTGTGATCTTATCAACGTCATCAAAATATTCTAATACAATTTTGGAATAAAACTACTAGGTGAGTCAGTATTTGACGGTATCAAAATTTACATGGGATTTGGTATGGTATGATCCCTATATTGTAGACATCGATTCAGCAGTAAAAAGCCACGCGGTTATTAGTTCTGCCTCACTTATTAAATTATTCCCATTTTTGTTGCTCGCACACTATTTAAACGATGCGATTAGAAATAAAAAGTTGATTGTTGTCTGTATTTTTATGACGCCTGTGGTTTCTTCTTATCTGAATTCTACTTAATCTTATTTCTCTAGATTTATTACAAAGGTAGGCATATATACGCCAAGCAGTACAATTAAAGTAGAACAAATAGTTTGGACTTCGTTGATCTAAATATAAATGTGTCGGTTCCACTTTGTTAAGTAAAAACAGTGTTGCGATAAAAAAGAACCCACAATTAGCAATTTATGCAAATTTTGGATAATACTGCCACTTTACTAAATAATGCAATTATGTAGCAGGAAAGTTTTATTTTACTATTAAATAATATATTTACAGAGAAAACGGAAAACCTAAACCAACTTGTCTATAATAAATGGTCTTGCAAATTTTGCATTATTATCAAAACAAATTAATATTAGATCTGTATAATTTAACAAACAACAAAAAACAAAAATGTGTTTATTAAACAAAACATATTATTTAAACATAATGACTTGTCGTATATCATTATCTGTTGTTTGTACCCATCTTTTTGTTTATTTATCATTTTTTTATTTTATGGAGGCTTAGGACAGGAGTATATATGTAAAAAATTATTTTATTAGAATAAGGTCACACATTTTTTAACTAGGTGTGACAAGATATACACGGTGCCTCCTAGCTACGGTAAAAAAAATTGAGACGCATTCCTGACGTTGAGTGATGCTATAAAAGTTATACAAATAAAGGTTTAAAAACAGGGTTTTAATTAAAGATATGTTTGGTATTGGTTTGGCGGAATAATTTATTAAATGGTAGTTAATTGAATACACTCCAACCTACAAAGAATGTGACCGCTTCGGTCGTGGTCCTGGAGTATAGCGTATTGACCCTTTTTAGCCCATTGATTTTATGAATCGGTCGTCTAAAAGAAGAGTAAAGGAAAAACCCTAAAATTTAAATAAAAAAAACAATTTGGTTTTTATTAATATCTAAACTATCTCTTATTTGGGTTGCATAAGCTTGGTCCTTTGTGTTGGTGGCGGAAGGGGATAACCCTGGACAAGTAAATTTTGATACAAAAATGTATCCCCAAAAAAATAAAAATCGACTTATTCAGGATATTTTTATAACTGTATTAGTAGTGGAATTATAGGGGTGGCTCGTATTAATATATAAATTTAATAATATGCCAAAACTGTTTTTTCAAAAAAAATCATTGTTTTAAACCTATCAAATAAAACTATAAGTAACCTTGCCAACTTTAAACAGTAATGTTTAGTTTAATATCTGATTAGTTTTACCATCCTTAAAAAAGCATAACATTTTATAAGTTTGGTTATTCCCAGAGCAAAATTGTTTACGTAAAATTGGTAATAGCATTTTATATGAAAAATTCTAATTATTAAAGTAAATATTTAGTAAATACTTCAACTTTAGATAATTTATTTTGGTTAGTAAAATATTAAAATTGTTTCGTTTAGGCAGATTACCATAATAAAGGTAGTTTATTTACTTTATACAGTTTGCAATACGCCTCTAGTTTAAAATAGATAATTTGGCGATCCTGAAAAGAGGGTTGTAAGCGGGGCAAGGGGTTGCTAAGTACATTTTGACATGGTAGTGATATTCAGCGATCCGGAAAACCTATAAAACTATACCTTAATTACCACCAATGGTTAAAAAATTAAAGAGGCGTTTTTTAAACCCTTTAGGGTTAAAAAGCTTAAAAGTTTTAACCCTCAGGTAAATTTCTTCTTTAGAAACGAATTGCGGGACCTTTAAAGCCTAGAAAATTATGTGAAACACATCAGTTTTACGTGGCATCAATCCATAGATAACCTACATTGAGATCCGCAGTGGCTAAAAGCATTTTTCGGATTTTTACGACCTCGCGCAGTAAACAAATGGACGGGTGGACGAACATGCGCACTTAAAAGCCGTGGCAAAATACAAACACCGCCACCCCGTACCTCCGTCCGTCCGCGGTCTGACCGTGACGCTCATTAGCTACCGTACTCCGAACAGAAAACCAGGACGCCGTCGACAAATTCTTTCCGATAATGCGGATAGTCTGTTTGGCGCCAGGCGCGTTTACCCTCGATTTGCTAGCGCACAAACAGGTTTTTTGCCTATGAAATGTAACTTTTGTTTCACGCAGATAATAACATTGGCAATCCATCAAGATCAGTGCGTCAATCGAATTCTTAAAAACCTAAATATACTTTATGATTTTCTTAAAAACGGTTTATTGCAACAAAAAAGCAACCCAAGAGATTTTATGAGAATCCTAAGGATAATGGACACAAAACTCATATTAATAAATTAGACATGTCCGTTCACCTGTAGTCTGCGTCTGCGAATGACCACCGCACGCACACCGGACCACCGGAGAGATCGGCCTGTGCAGGTATATCTGCGTAGGTCAACCGAATGTCGTAGACGTAGAATTTGGGAACTGATCCGGAATACCGAAGAGGTGTTTGAACTAAAAGAATTGATTTTTAACCTTTCTTTGAACGCCTCGCACAGGCTAAAGAAACTGCACAGTTCTATACAATACACGCTTGGGTCTAGCAGCATTAATAGATATCGTGTGTGGCTAGCATTGGAACACAGTGTATACATACCTTCCTTAAAAAATATAATAAAGTCTACCTAATTAAAAATATTATCGTTGGCCTTAATGGTATTATGACTTATATTGCACCTACCGAATTGGATTACACATGTTTATTCATTTTTAATTACAAAATTGTGTGTTTTTTATAGTAAAATGTTTACCGGAATTATCTTTAATTGTTTTTGTTTAGGTTCGTTATAGGACTTTATTAATGGATTCCGTTGCGTATACCGGATGGTGCATCGCCAGACTGGCAAAAGAAACTCCCATGTAAATTTTAATACCTTTAAATATTGGTTAGACTAATTTTAACCGTTAATAAGATAAGCTTACACATTAAAGTTTTTTTATTTTCTAAAAAGCCAATTAAATGTCATTTAAAAAAATTAACAAGACATTTAATTTATTACTGGTGGCCCAAATCTATTTATATACCAAAATAACTTAGCCCCTGTACAAGATACAAAAATAAACTTAAATTAAAAAATGTTTATTCGGATACACTCTTTTTAGTGATAGTTCTAGTTATTATACAAGGTGTCTTAAAAGCATAATTTTTATTGGCAAATAATTTTTTTAAATCGAACACCTTATATATTTTAACAAATTTTGACTCAGTATGAAATTCTACATCAAAAATATATAAAACGCTATACGTCAATTAGTGCTGGTTGTTGAGATATCAGCAGTATGTTGATATACTCATTAACAATTAAAAGTGAAGAAATAAAGTAATCTTTTGGTTTTAATTATTTTTAAATAATTCTGTCACTGTCAGAGTAACAAACAATATAATAACATGTATTTAATTACCTTTCATTGTAGGAACTACTAATAGGTATGTTAGAAATGTATTTTATTTTGGACACCTGTTTACTGAATTGCATTAAAAAACAACATCACGTCAATTATGGCGGGTTTTTAAGTTAGGTTAGTAAGTATGTATTTATAATAAACTAAATAGCTGACTTACTTATTAGTAGTTCTTACAATGTATGGTATTTAATTGCATGTTATTATATGTTTTGTCACTTTGACAGTGACAGACCTATTTAAAAATAATTAGAACCAAAATATTATTTTCTTTCTTCACGTTTGATCGTTAATAAGCATATTAACATACTGCTGATATCTCAAAAACCAGCAATAATTGACGTATAGTGTGTTATATATTTTTGAAGCAGAATTTATTATAAAGTCAAAATTTGTTAAAATATATAGGGTGTTCTATTTAAAAAACCAACTTGACAATGAAAATTATGTTTTTGAGACACCTTGTATATTAACTAGTACTGTCAGGAAAAAGGTGTATTCGAATAAACATTTTTTATCTTAAGTTTATTTTTGTATCTTGTACAGGGGCGAAGTAATTTGCTGTATAAATAGAGTTGGGACATCGTGTATATCGGCTTTAAAACGACTTTACAAATAGTTTTTCTTAAATAACTTTTAATTGGCTTAATAGAAAGAAATTAAATTTAGTGTATGAGCTTATCTTATCAATGTCTTCATAATAGTCAAATACAATTTTGTTGCAAAATCTATAGGGGAGCCAATGTTTAAAGGTATCAAAATTTATATGAGATTTCTCATGTCCAATCTGACAATGCACCACTTGGTATACTAATCCCTTTATTTAAATGTATTAAAAACTACAGAAACATTTTACAAAAACTTGTTATATAAACACTTATGCGCTAAGGGTTTATTCCTAAACAAAATCATTTTTATCATTTTAATAACCAACATGGGACGTCACCACTAATCTTTCTAAAGCGGTAGTCCTAATTTTTCCAGACTTAACCTTTTTTTGTTCGCAAGAATAAAATAAAATATGGTTTTGATATTGGATTTTCAGTAACTCCACCGACAACCTATCAGGAGTGATTCTCCAATGAAAAATAAGAAAAAAAACTTTATTTGGGTATATGTCATACTTTCTAAATTTTTTATGATAACCATAATATAAATTTAGATATGTTTAGGATATTTTTGACGTACAAAAAAAATTCTGTTTCGTACGTAAGAGATTTATCGGTAATATTTTTATATAAAAATGGTACGCCACTGCATTTCCCCAAAATAAAAATATGATTTTTAATTTTCCTTTAGTTATCAATAAATCTTATCTCCTGACTTCCTAATTATTAATTAAAATCTTAATTGGTATAAGAGTTATTATAAAAAAGTATATATTTGTTTAAAATTTTGACAGACATATTCGTATAATATTTTATTCTTATTTTTGAATAAAAAGATCACCCGCTAAAGTTTTTCAGCAGAGTTACTTAACACACTATTTATTTAAAAAATACAAATAATAAAATAGCTAGAAAAAAATGTTAACGAAAAAGGAAAAGAGAAAGATTAAGACAGGCAGATAGAAGCAGCCCAGGATCTAGAGAGGGCGAGGGGAGCAAACGGGGTGTCCCCCGGGTGACACCTTTAAGTGGCGACAAAATTGCAAAATTAAAGCATGACCGACTTGCAGTGGACGGTGAGCAGTTGCGTTTGCGATCTGAATTTATGATACCTAGGTCGGCAAGTGATGGGAAGGGGGCGCGATTTCTTTTTCTCTTAATTTTTATACTTTGGGCTAGCAGAGGGCGCCAAGTGATGGCAAGAATTTTTTTGATCTTCAAGTAACACATTTTGCCAAAATAGCCAAACGAAGGACAGGTTTCCCCCACCCTTTCTAAGAAAATAAAGATCCAGGGCTGGATAGATGGAGAGAGGGATGAGTAGAAGAAAGGGGAGAGTTACCTAGATACGGGAATGGATAGAAGGAAAGAGGAATGAGTAGGAGAGAGGCGAGTATTGCCTAAACTACTGCCGAGAAAAATTCCATATCTATGCAAAGCGATTTACTACGAATATGATTTTTTAAATATTTCTTTATTTTAGAAAGGTATTGAACAGTTTCTTACCAATAAATATTTCAATTACGAATGCGAAAAATAAAATGTTATTTGTTAACACCGATCAAGAGTGCGAGTGCAAGTTAGCTTCAAGATAAAGCTAATACATTAAAAAACAGACGAATATTTTATCATACGGTTCTCTTCGTATTAAAACATCTTTTATGTTTATTTGCAACTTTGTTCCTGTAGTTTATTTTTTTTTTGCAGTTTACTCTTAGATTTTTAAATTGTAAAGCTTCATGCCATAATGTATATTAAGAGTTATTATTTTTTCAGCCTGCTTTACAGAGAGGAAGATCAAATTCAGATGGAGCTGCGGTAGCACTTATTGATAATGCTGAGGCATTTCCAAGTCTACCTGTTCCGATATTGGAAAAAATGGGACTTTACGGTGAAGTTTCTAGGTAAGGTATAATAGTTTAAGGATGTGGAATTATTCATAAAAAAATAAGGGTAAAAAAATATTTCAAGTTATACAACTAATTTAGCTATTTAAGGGTGTAGCTAGGATTATTTTAAATCTACAAAGTGAGACATGGGAACCACACCAAAATACCAGATTCAAGTGGCCTAAAGTGGAAGAGAAAGAAAGAAAAATTTTTAATTTTTAATTTGCGACAAAAAGTTAAAAAGTCCAAGCTTTAATAGCAAATCCTCTGTGTGAATTTTTTCCGTAAAATTGAATAATTTTTTTTTTGACAAATCTTAAATTTTATAAAATTATCAGTTTTTTTTAAATACCTATAACCTGTTGAAATTTGTTTATTTTTTATTTTTTTATACAAAAAGATGTCTCTTAATATAGAAAAAAGCAGATATTTTTTCAAATTTTGTTATTTTTACGATAAAACTTAGTCAGTCGTCCGTCGTCACTGAATGTTTACGCGTGGGCGCCGACCGGTTTATCAGCATTCTGGGGCATAATTTGTCAACGTGTTGGCTGGGTTTCCCGTTCGAAGTACGGGGAGCACGGTTACCTGCTTTGTATTTTGCCACGGCTTTTAAAATACGGATGCTTGTATGTAAATGAACCTACACACATAAAATTAAATGTTTTCAAGAAGAATATGGAATTTCGTTAAATATATATATTTTTGTTTTACTTAAAGCAATTCTTTAAACAAGTACCTAAAAATTCTTGAAATGCGTCTTTTGTTTTTGGTTTGTCTTAAATAAAGAATAATAAGTGAAATTTAAGATACAAAAAAACTAAAATATTTTTAGTCAAGACAAAGTAATTATTTACAAAGAAAGCTTTATAAGGATATTCCTAAGTTAATAAATTATGTACACTTGACCGAAACTACATGTATGCTTTAGCTAAAAAGATGTTTTCAAGAATATCATTTACAAATAAGAAGAATATTATATCCTTCTTTATTTAGGACCTCCCTCCTAACTTTAAAATCGTCTGGTATTTTTTGTTATAAAAATTAAAGAACTTTGGTGACACAATATAAACCAAATTTTAGACGGGAAATGTCAGATAGAAATGTCAAACTCACAGCTAAGCGCCATTTTGAAAAGAAAAATTAAATGGAAATAGGGGTTTTGTGGCACATAATTTTAAACCTCCTGGCGAGTACTATATTAAATTCTACATTAAAAATGCATAACACACAATACGTCAATTATTGCTGTTTTCTAAGATATTAACAGTATGCTGATATACCCAAAAACGATTAAAAGTAAAAAAAAAAACATTTTGCTTTTATTTATTTTAAAATTCTGTCACTGTTTGAAGGACCCGTAAAGTCTTAACGGACGTTTCGGGTTCTGGGTGTGTGAGTCAGTTTTCCTTCTTTCTTCTCTTTCTTTTCTTTTTTTTCCTTTTAACCCCCAAACCATGTACAAATGATGGCGGCACACGCGGAAGTAAAATATTCCGGAGGTAAAATACCCCTCCATTCGGATCTCCGGGCGAGGGGTGCATCCGGGAGGCCTTCATCGAGAAGTTTAATTTCTTTTGCAAACATATGTGGGCTTAACACCAATATAAACTCCGTTCACCATCACCTCCAGTCATCTAAGCCCCACATACTGTTTCTAACGGAAACACAAATAAGTTCTAAATCTTCAACCAGCCACCTTCTCTTCCCAGGCTACGAACTTATTTCGTCTTTCCGCCCACATGGTGGCGTATGTGCTTACGTCCGCAACGATCTGGCTTGTGCTCGAGTTTTCAATCTTGAATCGGGTAGGCCTGATATCCTTTGACTCAAACTTTCCCTTCGGTCTTCAACTAAATTTATCTGCTGTTTGTACCGGTCCCCATCTAATAATTCCTATGTCGAATTCTTTGACTTTCTTTCAACAAAAAACGATAGCATAATTTCTCAGTTTCTATCGGCTGAACTAATCGTGCTTGGCGACTTCAATGTCCATAATAAGGATTCTCTGGGCTCTTCAAAAACTGACCCCCAAGGCAGAGCAGCCGAAATCTTCGCGGTCAGTAACTCTCTTACCAACCTTTTACGAAACCCACCTATTTTCCTAGAGCCCCAAATTATAGTTCAAATCCCCTAGATCTCTTTTTACTACCAACCCCAAACTCTATGAAACATCTGTCACACCGCACTTCTTAATAAACTTCCCCGGTCTTTCAACTAAACTCTGTACTTGGCTCTCTAGTTATCTATCTGATCAACGTATATCAGTTATTGTGGACGGCCATTTTTCAAGCTTTCACCAAGTAAATGCTGGAGTCCCTCAGGGCTCAGTTCTGGCACCAACATTGTTTCTTCTTCACATCAACGACCTTCTCTCGTCCACAACTAATTCCATTCATAGTTTCGCCGACGATAGTACCCTTCACTCCAGTTTTCAGGTTCCTAAACCCATCACTAAACCTGACTTGAAAAACAAACGCAGAGCGATGCAGATATCTCTTTCGCAGGATCTTAATTTAATATTGGATTGGGGCGCCAAAAATCTCGTCCATTTTAATGCATCCAAAACACAATCATGTTCCTTGTCGCGAAAAGAGTCATCAAATACTCATCCTCTACTTATGAGCGGCCAAGTTTTACAGAGCAAAGACACCTTCAATCTTGTGGGCGTCACATTTGAAAGTAACCTTAACTGACATAAACACATTGGGTACGTTCAGCCGACGTCAGCGGCTGAGTTGCTTGGTAAGCGGTCGCGTTCACCCGACCGGATGACAAGCTGCTTGAACTCAGCAGATGTCCATTTTACAAAGCGGTCTTTATTTATGCTAACCAAACTCAGCATTTATTTGGGCTTGCGCAAATGTCAACCTTTGGGAAGTTCTGTTAGTCATCTGTCAAATGTTGGTTATATTTTTAACTGAAATGTCGAACTAATAAGCGAAGCGTTCAGAGACTTGCCAACTGCTGGGTCGTTTTTCCGCTGAATCGCTTTGTGCTTACAAAAAGCTGCTGATGTCGGATGAACGTACCCATTGTATCTATAGCCACGACAGCTTCAAAAAAGCTTGGATTTCTCTTTCGAGCCAAAAAGTATTTTTCCGCTTCTAATTTATACACTTTATATGTGTCCCAAATCCGACCTCCCTTGGAATATTGTTCCCATATCTGGGGCATGGTGTCTCCCACAACCCTAAGCATTCTTGATTCTATTCAAAGAAGAGCTATTCGTCTCATTAATGATCCTTCACTTACAGAAAGGCTTCCCTCTCTTGCCCATCGTCGGGATGTGGGGATTTATCGCTTTTTATAGGTCCATGGCTTCTGCTCTGAAGAATTATCCAGTATAGTTCCTCCACTCACGGTTCCCAACAGAGAAACTCGTGGTTCCGCTCGTATGCATCCCTATACAGTCCAACTGGACAGGCCCCGAACTTCTCACTTTGCTCGTTCTTTTATCCCTAGAGTTTCTAGATTGTGGAACCTGCTGCCGGCGGAGGTCTTTCCTTCCCCTCCAAATCTTCAAGTATTCAAGTCCCGTGTCAACAAACTCCCTCTTACCTCGCTTAAGACACCCACGGTACGTTAGTATTTAGGCTTTTAGCCTTCGTGGTTTGTCCAAAGATAAAAAAATAATTGAAATATTGTTGTTTTTTATTGCAAGTAAGCAAATATGTATCCAAAATAAACTAAATTGCTGACATACCTATTAGTAGTTCTTCAATGGAAGGTAATTAATTACATGTTATTATATTATTTGTTACTCTGACAGTAACAGAATTATTTAAAAATAATTAAAACCAAAATATTATTTTCTTTCTTTACTTTTAATCGTTATTGGGTATATCAGCATACTGTTGCATAGTGTGTTATACATTTTTGATGTAGAATCTAACACAGAGTCAAAATTTGGTAAAATATACAGGGTAATTAATTTAAAAAAATCTACTTGCCAATAAAATATCTGTTTTTAAGACACCTTGTATATTAACTGGCACTTTCAGTAAAGAGGGTGTATCTAAATAAATATTTTCTATATTAAGTTTTGTATCTAGTACAGGGGCGAAGTTATATCGTGTATAAATAGAGTTGGGACACCCTGTATATTTTTCTTATTGGCCGCCATTTTGGTTCAACAGGTTATGGATCACAGGGCTGCGGATAACTTCTATTTATATACATACACAATATGCATGCCAAATATCTTGCTCTCTGCATTTTTTTTCAGATTTTTTGTGTACTGCCTGGACCACAATATAATATTTGGTGTACGTCCTACGTGTCAGTAGAAATAATTTAAAAATCCTAGCTATGCCCATGTACATACTTATTCTTAAAAATATGGTAGGTAAGCTACCACAACATAATATGGATTTAAGTAAATCCACATTATAGGGTAAAGTTTTTGACTAAAAGACATTTACTCATTAAAGCATTTTCTGTACAGTAAATTTAAGTTATTTTAGAGAACGTCTAAGCGAAGAAACCCTAGAACAAAAGTTTACAAGTCTATCTTTGGCATTTACAATAGATGCTGCAACAATAAAAGATCGGTGCGACAGGCAAAGAAGAACTAGGGATCAAACAGAAACTAATTTTAATTTAGAAGTTGAAAAGCTAAGAGAAAAGTTAGCCCTATTACAGCCATTGTGTACGGATTTCGATCGGGCCGAATTGCTGTCTGCACTTTTGCTCAGGTAAGTTTTTGCTTATTTTTTTGTGAGTATCTGACGTTTTAAGTTATGTGTATACAGTAAACTGATTTAAAAGAAATCTCCTACTTTTTTTTCTTAATTATATCGAAAATATTGTTGGAAATAATGAAAAAAAAATCCCGTGAAATCCATAACCCTTAATATCATTATATAATAAATTTTAAGTTTTGGGTAAAGAGCCCTCTGGCGGTATTTAAAAAAATACTTTTGTCTTAAAATTTTAGAATCTGCAAAGCTCAATTTGTGTGCCAAATATCAACTGGATTGGTTAAAAAAATAAATGCAATATGGCGAAAAACCAAAATAAAAATTTAACTTTGATGGCTTGTAACTCGAAAACGAATGACATTTTGAAAAAAAATTATACGAAGCTCTACCCTTATTTTGTCAAGTAGAATCACCTCTTTAAGTTTCGTGATGGATTTTGAATCACCCTGTATAAAGTTAGGACAAAAATACCAAAACATTATTATTCAGTATTTGATTTTACTGCACCTACTTGATATTTTATTAAATATCAACCGTTATACAGGGTTTTTCCATAATAGGCTACCCATTTTAATATTTTTTTTTTTTTTAGGTTACCAAAGAAACTTTTTATTATACTAAATTTCAGCTTTAGGATTTATGACAACTTATAAATATTTGGCTAAGTTAATTGTAGTAAATTAAAATTACTTATAAAAAAGTTGTTTTTGAATAAAATATTAAGTTGGCGTAGCTAAACAAAAACCAAAACAAAAAAAAAATGGGTATTGTAAAATAATGTCTTTTCATTTTTTGTCATGGCTTTTTTCGGTAAAATTTGAATATACAGAGTGTTTCATAAGAAAAACCTAAATTGTGTTATTCTCCACCCAACATAGGAAACAACTAGTTATACCACAATATTCTAAGGAAAAATCCCAATTAATAGCTTTAATAGCAAACGAGCTAAAGAAAGTTGAAAAATGGCAAAATCTGAAAATTACCATGTAGCACCGATATGGATTAAAATATTAATGAACTGTTTTTACTACAGTTAGTTTCTCAAAAACAGAGACTAACATCAGTCCTATATTAGTTTTTTTATATTCCTTATGGTTTTAGAGATATTCTCTAAAACCGTCAAAAATGAAACACCCTGTACATAAGTATACATAGACAAATCATGTTCCGCTTTTTATTTATTTTTTTATTTAAAACTTATTTTATGTAATAAACCAATTTACTATCTAAATCACGAAAGAAGACGATTACGTCATACCATGAATTCTACGTAATGTGACTCCCCACATGACAGTTCTCCCGTTGTAATATAAAAACCTAGTAAGTCGACTTACTAGGAATTTAAGTTTACTACACCATTCGATTTATTTTAAGAAGACAAATCCGCCAATATTTTTAAACTTGAAAAATGTTAATAATTAAGGAAAGTAAGAAGACTTGCTACTTTAAGATTCTTACAATTAAATTAAAAAAATTAAAATTTACCAAGTGCAAACCTAGTATGTTATGTTTACCATACAAAAACCTTTAAGTCTATAAACTATTTATTTTAATTTTAATTTACAATAAAAAACCTAGTATGTCTAATGTTTATATAGGCAACAAAAAAAGTAAAATAATTTACAAAAGTAAAACATAGTATGTCGACTTACTAATAAATGAAGGACCAATAGGGCTTCATTTCATAAGTCACGTGACGAAAATTATATCAAAAGTGCGCGTTTGGCTGAAATATCACTTCAGTAAAGTTAGTTCTCCTCTAGCTGTTGGAGCAAGTGCACGCACGAGTTTCGCCGTATTTTGTACCTACTAATACAATTTATCATGGAGCGCGAAAAACAAGTTCTTTCTAGTTTAGTATCAAACCGTAGTCGTATAATGGTTAAAAAAGCGCAGGCAGGAGTTAAAAGGTAAGCATTTTTATTTAACTATAAGCCTACTACCTAATGTATAATTATAAAAGGTGTTACAAATTTAGGAAGTTACATACAATTACAAATTTACAATAAATAATTATAAAAAAGGTAGGAGATAATATCTTTCTAACCTAACCTAACCTAACCTAACCTAACCTTATATTATAAGGTTGGTTCAATTAGGGCAATTTTTTAAAATGTAATTTTTTAAAAAGAACGGAAACAAATTGTTTTTTTGCTACTAATATAATCTACTATTTTTTTGGTTTGGCGCAGTATTTTTACCTTACACGTTACGTAAAACTTGTCCCTCTTTTTGCGGTAAAAACAACCCTCAACTTTTTTTTTTTAAAAGGTATGCTTTGTGATACCTTGATAGAAAGGGAAATAAAAAATAACACGACCGAATTTCTTTTGATTTTGGTTTTTTAAATACGGAAAAAGTTAAAGGTGGTACACATACAAAAGTATCACATTTTAAAGAGAGATGAGTTTTGTGAGAAAATTGATACCTATCCAAATATAAAAAAGCTTTTTTATGCAAAGGTTGTTAAATGCTTAAATTACACTAATTAAAAATTACACTCTATATTGCACACGCCTATTCTTTACGTGAACTGTTTATCCAAACCAAATATCCTTGTCCACATACTTAAGGCAATGAGTAAATGATTCCTAAAATAGTTGCCTGTTTTTAAACTTTTAAATTTTAGTTTACATGTGTTTGCTATGAAAGGCAAAACCCTTAACGGTCAAACACAAGGTTTGGTGCTACCCTTGTTAAATTATTTAAACGGGAAAAGAAAAAAGAAAAAACAATTATGGTGATCATAAATATAAGATGCACTTACAAAAATGGTACATAGATTGTGACAAAATAGGTAGAGTAGATTTGCTCAAAAAACTTGCATTTAAATGAGTTACCCCACATCTTGTTAGAAGAGCAAAAATCCTGACCCTAAAATTATTTAAGAAAAGAAAATTGGACGATTGAAAAAACGAAAGACTTTATATACTTACCCTTTAAAGTTAAAAACTGTCTACGATTTTTACTTTTTTACAGCAAAAATTGTGTACTGAATGTCTTTAAAAAATGTAATTTTATGGGGTTGTAATTTTTTAATCTCGACTCCTATATTTTTTGTAAGTACTTTTTGTAATAATTTATGTTTAGTTTATAGGAATAAACGATACTTTTACATATTATACATGTGTACCATTAAATATTTTGTACTTTCCTATAAAATGTGTTTTTATGACTAAAGAATTTTTTTTTTAATTTTTATTTTTGCTAACCAATACTAACTATTTGTAACATTTTTTAATTGGTATAAATAAAAAATAGTTTTTACTTACTGGGTTAGCCATTTAATAAAAAAAAAACACATTTTTAATCTGAAAATTGATGTTATATTCACAACGTCCGAGAGGCGTCACGTTAGTGGTTGCGTTACAAAAAGTACCTGTGAGTGGTTAAGGGATAATAAAATAGTACTAATCTTAAACAAAAATATTTTAATTTTTACTGTGGTTATGTGTTCGTAACATCTCTTTTGAGATTTTCATAGTGATTAAATTACCGTCTAAAAATTATTTGTCTGTAATAATTGTGAAGCCAATAACCGTTTAATTCTGTATAATTTTGAAAAAACTTACTGACCTAGCTATATTTAAACTAAAACGTTATCTTTTTATCTTTAATAATTAGTGTTCCAACCTAACTTTGGGCAACTCTCCCGTGCAATATAAAAACCTAGTATGTCAGAAAGGATGAGTTTTGGGAAATCAATAAAAACTTTTTTTTTTACAAAAAATTGCACAACTTCTTTATTATTTAACTTGTGAAGCTGAAACTTAAGACACAAAGTAAGAGAAGTCCTAAAGCTACACAAAAATATACCCAAAGAGTCAATATTTTGTAAAACTTGTGAAAAAAGCGTTTGAAGAACATACTAAAACAGTTATTTTGTTAAATGTATTAAGTATTTACAAATTAAAAACCTAGTATGTATTATTTTCAATTTAAAAAACAAGTAAGACGACTTACTGAGTTACAAATTAAAAGTATGGTTCTTAAATTAATTGAAATAAAACGTAAAATACATAATGAATTTACGGATCTTCATCTACCGATTTTCCAAGGTCACTTGCAACGTCTGACACCGGAAGTTGCTTCCAAAAAGTTGTTTCTTGGGCGGCATGTGATTTATCAATTCTTTAATTATTTTTTCCTTCTTTTCCAAATTTATACCCCTGAGTGGATAAAGGTCCAGCCAATGGTAAGGTATTGTGTTTAAACTTAGGTTTTAAAAATTTTACTTCCTTGAAGTCCGTTTCAGCAAATTCAGACTTAAAAAATAAAGACCTAGATCCCTTTCTAAATTGGCATTCTTTTATATCAGCTAATAAGGGTATATTATTTTGATTTTGCTTTCTAGCTTGACAACCGTTTTCAAAACTTAGAAAGTCTGATGCATGAAGTTCAATTACCTTAGAATTCTTACAAGAGGACTTAATTAATTGAAGAAGGTCTTCAAAAGTAAGAACTTCTTTGGCTTTGTTCCATTTTTTGCCGATCGCCCCGTGTAGTGCATCAGCTTTCATAAACGAATGCCCAGACTCGAAGAACCTAAATGTTATTGTTTCAGGTCCCCAATCTTCATTTACAAATATGACACATGAACTAAACAATGTCCAATTTTTATTCTGTGCAGCGCAGTTATCTGCCCAAAATATAATATGTTTTTTATCATCACTGAGTTGTCTTAAAACATTATAGAATGTTGAAACTACGTCCGGTCCAGTGCGACCTTTTGTTGCTTCATGCCACAGCATGAAAAAATGAGTGCCATTTTTTCTTAAATTTGCAAAGGTTTCGTTAAAGCATATCAATCTGCTCACAAAAAATGAGTTTTTAATGGTCATCTTTGAATGATAAGAATTTTTTGCATGTCTACTGCATACAAATCTATGTTATTTTCCCACATATTATTTACATCATGTTCGTATAATTTACGAGCCGCAGTATATCTTTCTTTATGCTTTTTATATTTTTGACAAATTTCACATGTTTCGGGGCAATGGTCGTTAGTGGTTTCGTTAGTTTCATTATTTTCTGTTTCTGATTCTGTATTATTTGTTTCTTTTATGTGTTCTGTATAAATGCCACAACTAGGGCATTCATCTTGTGATGGTTTTGAAAAACCAATATTTTCTTTCTGAAAAACTTTTCTGTATGTTTCGTAAGAAATTTTGCGATTGGTTTTTTGTAATCATCCCAAAGCTGATAGATGGTAAGATCTGAAGGTAAGTATCTTTTTAGAGGCGCGTGAGATAATTTGTAGTGAGATACTGCTGGGTGATAGGAATTAATATGAGTTTTAATTAAAGAGTAATTTTCTTCCGATATTTCTTTCATTACTTTTCCTCGTTTTAGTCCTCGTTTATCATTAACATCTTGAAAATGTTCATCGATATTCTTAAGATACTCGGTTATTATAAAGTCGGTCTTAGTGCCCCAATGTATGTAAAAACATTGTCTTACATACCTGATTTGAATTAAATTCAATACTTGAATCTTTATTTAGACTTTCCGATGAAAAAGGCAGAAAATATTTAACCGAACATTCTTTGTGGGACTGCGCTTCTTTTCTGTAAAACTTAACATTTTCTTTTTTAAGATACTTTCCTAAAAATAGGCGTCTTTCTCCAAAGTCAAGCTTATTAAAATATTCAAACGTAGCTACTCGCTTATCCTCGGAGATTCTTTCCGAGCACTTTTTTCTACAGGTAGACTTACATGGTGATAACAATTTATTTTTAATTTTCTTTTAGCTCCTTTACATTTCTTTGGTTCACATTCTAATTGGAAAAAGGCTTCT